>CABHPP010069090.1:0-12567 GCA_902168425.1 Peromyscus attwateri | reverse complement strand
GTGGCCAGCTGCCATTTTGCTGTTTATGTGACCATGAAGCATCTCAAGCACCTCCAGTGTGACTAATCCATAGTCACATTTACCATCACTAAAAAGTTCAAATAAGCCTCTTTACTAATGTCCATTTGTGAAAAAGAGCTTTAAATGGAAACTCGGTAAATTAGTTTGAAAATACACATTCTATCCTCTTGAGCTATATTCATCTTAAAAGCAGTTCAAACTTTTCTTTGTCCAGAGAAATCCAAAAGCAGCAGCCATCATTTTTGGGGTGATATATTGTGTACCCTAATAAAATTTGCCTGATGATTAGAGGACAGAACAAGCCACTAGATTAAACATACATGCCAGGTAGTGATGGCATATGCCTTTAGTCCTAGCACTTGGGAGGCAGAGATCCATCTGGATCTCTATGAGTTCAAAGCCACCCTGGACTACATGAGATTGACTCAGTCTAGGAGAGAAACAGAGCCAGGCAATGGTGGCACACACCTTTAATCCAGTACTAGGGAGGAAGTAATATGACTGGGTGGAGAAAGGTACATAAGGCATGAGGAGACAGGAACTAAGGCTTTTCAGCTGGGGAAACCCTTTCGGCTAGAAAGCTTTTGCAGGCTGAGGAGTTGGTGAAGTAAGAGGTGGTGACTGTGGCTTGTTCCTTAATCTCTCTGATCTTCAAGCAAATTTTATTAGGGTGCACAATATATCATCACAATTTGTTTTTTTTATCAGTTTTATGCTTAGTGTGTAAGTGTGGGGCATACAGGGAAATGATCTGGTGTGGGTTGTTGTGGGTGAGCAACTGACAAGAGAAAATGTAGAGGCTTGGAGTGTGTGTGTGTGCACGCGCGCGCGTGCGCGCACCCATGCATGTGAGTGTATGTGCAGAAATACAGAAGTTCTATTTTCATCTTATTATGTGTTTGAGTAATTTTGTGGGGGATCCCCATTTCATTAACAATTGGCTTTATTAGTATAAATTTGCTCATAATATTTTCATATTTACCGTCTACTGTTTGAAGGATTTAGTGCTATCTTTTTCATTATAAATATTGGTATTTGCAATTCTTTTTTCTTGAGCAATTTAACCAAGATTTATAAACATTCTAATCTTTTCAAAGAACCACTTAAAATCTTTTATTTTACTTTAAATATTGTTTTACATTTATCTATTCATTTGTGTGAATGTGTGTGTGTGTGTGTGTGTGTGTGTACATGTGTGTACATCTGGAGGTCAGAGGACAATCTGTGGGATTCGGGTTTTTCCTTCTACCATGTGGGTTCCAGTGATCAAATTCAGGTCCCCAGGCTTAGCAGCAATGACCTTTATCAGTCCACAGGCCTTATACTTAAAATCTTTTGTTACTTTTTCATCTCTTATTTCATTGGTTTTTATTCTTCTTATTTTTCTTTCAAGTTCTGCACAATCTAGGCAAGTGCTCTACCATAGAGAGATGCCCTAGCTCCATTCCACTATTATTTTACATCATTTAACATCTGTTTATTTATTTTCAATATGTGTGTGCGTGTGTGAAATGTGCATGTGTGGAGGCTAGAGGACAACTTGAGGTGCTGTTCGTCATTTCTCAGAGACTGCTGCCTTGTTTTTTGAAAGCCTGGTACTCACCAAGTAGGCTAGACTTGCTGGCTAGCAAGTCCCAGAAATCTGCCTGTCTCCACATCGCTGGTGCTGTGATTACTCGTGTACATCACTGTGCCTAACCTCTTTTTCAGTAAGGCCATCCATTCAGTTTACAGGCTCAAAAAGCCATTTTTCTGGCAGCCCTTGAGGAGTCCTTGTGAGTTCTGAACTCTGAGGAAGGAAGACCGTTGTGGAAAGTCAGGATGTTGAAATAACATGAAGAGTCACGGGCAGGTAAGACTTTATTCACAGACACTCAGGACTCTAGACAGGTAGACACCGACAGGCACCTAGGCACACACTGGCACATACCTACCACACACAGGCAGGCAAGAGTGGACATGCAGATCAGCACACAGGTCACAGGTAGACATCCATGGGCTTATGTGGGTCAACTGGCAAAAAGGAAAAGTCAGAGGCACTCACCTCTGACCTCAAGTCTGTCTCTGCAGAATCACACAAAAGTCACTTTTGCCAGAAATTGCCATGGAACAGATTGCCTCAGTGTTTTCTTTGGGGTTCCCCAAGATAGCTGGTATCAGATATCATTTGCCACCTTAGCCATCTTGGCCCATGCAGGACATCTGTATCAGCACTGTATGGTCTAAACATAAACTGGTCTAGATGGTCTTTTGTTCTGTTCAATCTGCCTCTTCTACACACAGACACTTCAGGGTCCCACAGATGCTCCCTGGGACCACAGTTCCCAGCAACAGTCTACATGAGAATATTGCTCTGTAGGTTCTCAGACGCCTAGGTTTTCTAGCTGCTCAGATTCTGTAGGTTCTCGTGTCTACAAGCCGGCCTTTGAACTGTGTAGGTGCTCAGACTGTAGATTCCCTAGGCTCCCAGGCTCTCGATGTCTAAGTTCCTAGGCTCTGCTTCCTTAGGTGTTTGAAGCTCACAGGCTGCCTTAGGCATCAGGGGGTCTTGCCACTTGTGATGGCCTTATAGGAGCTAGTGGTCTAACTCTCAATCCTGTGTACCTATGGAGTGGGGAGGGCTTCTTTACTACTGTTAGGCATGTAGACTGTAATTTAGCTCATCAGCTGCTTTGACCAACTTGTGTTTCATCCAATACCATCAGTGGACAGTTATACTGTCATCACATTTTATGTGACTAGTGGACCCTCTCCTGGACCTATCAGTGTACAGGCAGCAGAAGGCAGAGCAGGTCCTTCTCTGTATGGGCTTGGTCTCATGGGGTACATCTTTTTTTGGGGGAGTTGTATCTTGTTTTAACACATATATTTCACTGGTCCCAAGTAACTCTCTTGTCAGGGATTTATTAGTGTCTTTTCCCTTTTGGTATAAACAGACCAGACCCTCACATGTTGGAGCTGGTTCTCACCCACTCATGAACCTAGAGCAGCTCTGACCCAAAGTCGTGGATTCCAAATCTGCGTGAGAATATGAGGTTAGTTAGCATAACATCACTGACATAAGGGTACAGTGGCTAGCTTGGCCCTCTTTCAGGACCCCAACTTATATGTCACCAAACCATGACAAATGGGACAACATCACACAGCCAGTGTCCACTGTTGACTGTCCCAGGTGTAAATAAATTCTTATTCCACCACATAGTGGCACCAACCGGAGTCAAAGCGGATTAGTAGTGTGTCAGAGCAGTGATGAACGGCACGGATGCATCTAGAGGTGGAAGTTCTCAGTCATCCACAGTTATTTTTTAAATTATTAAAATCATTTAAATGATAATAGAGTTACATCATTTCCCCTTCCCTTTCCTCCCTCTAAACCTTTCCATATACCCTTCCTTGCTCTCTTTCAAACTCAGGGCCTCTTGCTTTCATTGTTGCCGTTTTTAAAGTGCAGTTCAGCTTGGGCACAGGCCACATGCGGACGTTGTAAGGATCTGTGTTGCTGGGTTGTATCTGAATGTCCCCCAAACTGATGCTCGTCCATGTGGACCACCCCTTGAGGTTGGCAGCCTTGCCAGGTTTGGTGAAGGCAGCCTCCACCCCTGGCTTTACAATACTTATTCACAGTCTGAATTTACAGGACTTGCTTTGGAGGGCAAGCGGCCCTCACAAAATATCCACCTCTAGGATTTACTTAGCCACTGAGAGTCACCCACCAGCAGCAGCATGGAGGGAGCCCTGCACACTGAGGCCCAAAGTACGCGCTTACATTGGCGAATTCTGCACGTCCAAGCTGCCTGCTGCACCCTAGCAGCTTTAGCCCGGAAAGGCTCCTCGCTGAAGGATGGAGGGAGTGTTCCACAGCTCTGCCTACTGAAGCCCATGTGTACTGCTTCTCAAGCATGCTGCGGGAGGAATTGTTCACGCTTGGGGAGCCTGGCACAAGTTTTACTCAAGGAATATCTGTATTAGAATATCCGCATCAGGTCTATGTAGGAGGTCCATTTACCCAGTTCCTGGTAACTCATCAGCACTGGCCCATAACTGACACACTCTGCCCATCACCCATTTCATTATCTAGTGTTCTCCCTGTTTTTATGGCCTCAGCCCCCTCAGGCGCTGCCTTAATGAGGGTAGGTGGTAATGAAGGCTAATTTTCTTATCTCCTCCACCTCAACGAGAGCCTATCTGTCCCTTGGTACAGCTTTGTCAGCTCTGCAATTTTGGCATGGTATGAGGAGCATAGGCGCTGCAGCTGTCCTCTGTTTATAGACCCAATTTGGACTCAAGATCTCTTCTCTCTATTTTATTGGCCTGGCGCATAGCACAGGCTGACGACTTCTGATAGCTGGTCTCATTTTTGATAAAAGGGTTAATAAACCCATCCTCTTAGTCACATTCCTGAGATTTTGATTGCTCTCTCCATTCTCACATACTGTCCCCATGTCAGCCTTTAGCAGTGTCAATATCAGCCAGTTTCCTTTAGCTACTCCATTCCTCTCCTGGCAGGGTGGTCACTGGACCTTGGGAGTTTTCCCATCATTTCAGGAGTCCCGTCTACTTCTTCTAGGCTATCATCTTGCACTTGTATCCTGCTGACTATGCCAGATGTGGGGTCTGAGCTCCCAGCTAGGAAACGGGGATGGGGGCTCATGGGAGGCCATGAGGCTCAAGTGAATGTGAGGAGTCACAGGCCGACAAGGCATGTTTTTATTTTTATACACACAGGCTGCTAAGCGGGAAGACCTTGGTAGGTACCCAGGCACATGCTAGCATATGTGGGTCATCCACAGGCTGGCTTGAGCACATATGCAGACTAGCACACATGCTGCAGGAAGGCCACACAGGGCTGCACAATCTGACTGGCAAAGGCAGAAGACAAAAGATGTTCACCTCTGACCTCATGGCTGTATTTGTACAGAATCACACAATAAATGGCATTTTGTCAGGAATAGTTACAGCAGAGATTGCATCACTGTTTGTTTTTGGATGACCCAGATATCTGATTTTTTGCTAACTCATAACCCCTGCATGTCCTGCCTTAGTTGTCTTGGTCCATATGGATATCAGTCTTGGTGCTGTGCTGTCGTTACGTAAATGGTCCTGTATGAATTTTTGTTTCCTTCAGTCTCGATCTGCAATCACTAAAGACAAATGTATGTGGATTTCTGTGTCACCTTCTCCACATACTTCCTTTGTCTCTACTTCTTTACAAGCTAAGCACACGATTGGCTACATGTTACATTTCCACGTGTTTTTAGTCCTCAGGGAGATGGCTGTGATCTTTGTTTTAGTTATTATGACAGAATTATTGTACGGGCTTATAGACAGCAGTCCTTTTTCTTATAGTTCTGAAAGTAGGGAAGTTCAAGGTCATTGTAACAGAAGATTCAGTGTCTAACTCTATTTTATGCTTACTTTTACATGATGAAGGAAGTCAATGACCTACTTTTGGATGCTTTGTTATGAGCTTTAACTCCACCGGTGAAGGTCTTGCTCTTTTGATCTAACTACTTCCAAAAGCCTTCACCTGTTAGTAATTGCATATTGGTTTGGCATCTGACTCCTAGAACAGCAAACACTTAGGAACACAGCAATTGACTTTTTGGAATCTGAGCCATGGCTCAGCAGTGGCTAACTAATACAATCCCTAACCTCAGAAGTCAGTAATCCTTGGAATGGGTGAATATGTTTTGATGGGAATGGGGATTAAAGTTACAGATGGAATTAAGGCTAATAATTGGGTGGCTTTAAGGAGATTACCTTGCACCATCCAAATAGGATTGATGAAATAGAGGATCTTTTAAGTGTTCAGAAGCAGAATGTGATCTGTCAGGATATTTGAAAACACTGCCCTGTTAGATTTAAGGATGGAGTTGGGCCACATGCAAAGAAAAAGTATACAGAGAAGCCAAAAGACAGACAGAAAGTCTCTTAGAGCCTCTACATGAACACAACATTTCTGATGGCTTGATTTTACTTTTTAACAAGTCCAGATATCTGACTTCTTCAGGAAATAATGGCTGTAAGATGGTAATATAATTCTGTTATTTCAGGCCACAGCACTAATCATTTTTACACCAGCAGTTGAGAACTAAGACCCACAGTTTGGAATGCACTCAAGCGGGGATGCTCGTGTGCTTC
Organism: Peromyscus attwateri; assembly: GCA_902168425.1. Taxonomy (NCBI): domain Eukaryota; kingdom Metazoa; phylum Chordata; class Mammalia; order Rodentia; family Cricetidae; genus Peromyscus; species Peromyscus attwateri. The sequence continues at coordinate 6,405 of CABHPP010069090.1, read as the reverse complement.
ACTTCTCTGGAGAACGTTGGTCCTGTCCCATCTGCTTTTCAACACATAACAGCATTTTTTTCAAATGTTTGGTCCAGTTTACAGTGGTTTGCAGTGAGAATGTCAAGGAAAGGTTGCATCATACAATTAAACAGGCAAGGAAGAGTGTACTCAAGAATATGTCAAGACGGAAGACACATAGAGCTCAGCTGCGCAAACCAAAGGCAAGAGGATGAAAAGAGAACACCATTCTTTATGATTTATACACTTATTATATTGTATTTTAAATGATACATAGAACATAAATGATTGCATATAATACTGGGATAATACGTGATCTGTTTATATATATGTAAAATGTTCAAACTAAGACACAGTTATATATCTCCTCAATCATTTATCATGTCTTCATGGTAAAAATATTCAATACTCAGTATTCTTCCTTCTAGCTTTTAGAGAGACATAGTACATTACTATAATCTCTAGTAATTCTATAGAATAATACCACATCCAGATTACTTCTTATGTAATTGCAATTTAATACCCATTGGTTAATGTTTTCCCTACCCTTCATTTTCTCCTACTCTCCCTAACACCTGGGAATCACCACTCTTCCCTCAATTTTTATGAGATTATCCTTTAATATCCTACATATGAGGGAGCTCCTGTACCATTTGTTTTCATTTGTCCAGCTTATTTCACAAACATACTCTCCAGTTTTAACCCAGTTATCACAAACAATAGGGTTTCTGTAGTTGGTCTTTCTCATTAGACTTTCTTTTGGGACCACCAGCCCCAAAATAATGACATGGAGACTTTTTATTAATTATGAAAGCTTGGCCTTTATCTTAGGCTTGTACCCAACTAGCTCTTATAACTTAAAATAACTGATTTCTATTAATCTATGTTCTGCCATGTGGGTTTTTACCTTTCTTCCATTCTGTATGTGATTTCCTCAGTGTCTCACTGGCATCTCTTGTGCACCTAGATCCTTCTCCCCAGAGTTCCTCTCTCTCCCTGGAAGTCCCACCTGTTCTCTCCTGCCTAGCTATTGGTCATTCATCTCTTTATTAAACCAATCAGATGCCTTTTTCAGGCAAGGTAAAACAGGTGATACATCTTTACACAGTTCACTCAAATATCCTGCAACGTTTCCCCCTTTTTTATATAAATAAGAAGGAAAGGTTTTAATGCTAACACAGTAAAACTATAAAAAAATAAGAACAATTGTCAGTCAAGAATTACAGTCACAATATTTACTTATATTTGGTAAATTCAGAGAAATTACTCTATTATTATCCTATCTTGATGAGTCCAAAGTTTTATACCTAAACCACTTTCTATCATAACTCATATTACCATCCTGAAAATATCTTTTTAAACCTTAGAACATTTTCTTAGATAAACAGCTTAAGCTTTTATGTCTTTCAACTTTATAAACTTTACATCTCTTTTGCAAGTTTCTTTTCTGAACTTGGTAACAAGGAAAATGGTATAACTATCTAGTCTTCAAATTCATCAGAGACCCAAGAAGGATAACATTTTACCTGAGTAAACAGGAAGTACAGAGCAAACAACTTTCAAATCTATAGAAATGACAGTGATAGATGGTTGCTTGGACAGTCACCAGAGATTCTTCTGTAATGTTGGAGCATCCAACTTTGGCCTACAGTCATAGAATATCTGAAAGACTTTTCTGTAAAGCAGGAATTTTTGAAGGACTGCCCTTGTCTTGGCAAAGTTCAGCAGTCACCTTCTCTTGTATCTTGCTTGCCCAATTTGGACAACATACTGTCAGCAGTTGAGGCAAGGGAAGTTACTTGCCAAGTGGCTAACTTTTGCCACAATAAAAGCAAACTCCATGTGGAGGTTCTTCAATGCTCACCATCCTTTTTCGAAGCAAATTGGTGCTGCCAGGAGCAGACATATCTCACTGTCATGAAAAGCCTTATTTTGCTAAAACATCATAAATGCCATATTCTGTAGATCTATGAAGTGTTTGAAGACCACCTATCTATCTAACATATATCTCTGTTTAACCTTGAAAATATACCTAAAATGACTACAAGTTTTATTATTATTGATGACTAACTACTAACATGCATTTCTTAATTATTCATCACATTTTAAAATGAGCTGCAAAGGTACAATAATTTAGACTAGAGTAAAAACATATATATATATAGTATATTAAAATAAAATAACCTTAAATTTGTATCAATATACAAAAATCCATACCAATGTAAAATATTTGAGATTAATAGTTACCCTTTAGTTTTAAAGCAGGTTCAATTATCTACCCTTTTATCCTATCATTCCTATAGACCCCCTTTTTCCCTCCTTTACCATGACCAGTAACAACTTGCAATCAATCTCCCTAAATGATGATAAACACAAAAACCATCCACCCTACCTCTTGGGAATGTAGATGTCATGTTCTCTAGACTGTTTCCTGTTGTCCTGGGGTGATAGCATCTTTAGGAACCCTGAGAAAATTGGGATAATGGTCAAGTCTTGGGAGAGCTAGCTGTATCATTTATTATCTAGTCTCTGTGTGATGGGAAAGTGCAAGACTTATCTGAAGTCCTGGTTGGATAGTCTATGAGGCTGGATCATCTCAACTAGCAGCTTTGAAACTGTTTTGGATGGAGAATTTTGAGGAAACTATAATAGAGGCATTCTGAGAGGCTGGATCACCTGGGCTACTTGTCTTTATTGATGTTGGTCTGGACCCGACTTTTTGTGTGACTGTATCCTTCCCTGACTGTGTGAGCCAAATCTTAAATGGCATGTCTCTGCTTAGCACATGGTACTGGTGGCTGGCTCTGTCCACTTCAGGCCTGCAGGCAGCAGCAGGAGCCATGCCTAACTACCCTGGCTGCGCCTAACCGTCTCAACCCTGGGAAGTTGTGCCTGCTTTCCAGAGTGCCTGTGAGTGGTAGCCGACTGCTGTGAGTGCTCACAGAGAGGCCCAGGTGGCAACCTTCTGTGGTGCTGGCTGCCATGACTTCTCTGTGTGATCGAGCCACGTTTGAGTGCCAAATATAGCGGACTTTCTTGGCCTACCCACCCCAAACAAGGACATGGGGACTTCTTATTAATGGGAGCTTGGCCTTGAGCTTAGGCTTGTTTCCAAACAGCCCTTATAACTTAAATTAACCAGTTTTTATTCGTCTACATTCTACCACATGGCTTTTTATCTCTCTTCCATTCAGTATGTCTGACATCCTCAGTGTCTTGCTGGCATCTCTTGTGTACCTAGATTCTTCTCCCCAGAGTTCCTCTCTCTCCCTGGAAGTCCTGCCTGTTCTTTCCTGCCTAGCTATTGAACATTCTTCACTCCCTGCTTCCTTCTTCTGTGTCCTTTCATACGGGCTGCCACCAGAAGGTACTGTCCAAGTTTAAGGTGAGTCTTCCTGTTTAAAATAATCTGACCAAGAACACCCCTCACAGAAGTGCTTCTTAGGCAGGGAGCAAAAAGCATAAAATAAACAGGAAGAACTTTCCAGGCCACCACTGTTTCTGTGTGTTGCACAGATCAGAGCAATTGGTCGTATTAAATTTGTAGTGACATCTTATTATATAGAGAGCTGTTTGCAGCTCACACCACTGCAGCCCATAAATGCTGGCCAAATAATAAAAATGAAAAACTATTGGATTCCAGGTCTGATCTTAAACCCTGAGTAGTTGTCCCTTTCCTAACCTATGGCCCAGCGTCCTCGGGAAAACAAGTGCCAAACCACAAATAAAGTAAAGTGTCCCAAAGCCCAGCCTGGCCTTATTTCCACATGTTGATGAATGCATTTTCTCCATGTTGCAGAGAGAGAGAGAGAGAGAGAGAGAGAGAGAGAGAGAGAGAGAGAGAGAAGAGGTATGTGAAATAAGCAAAGTAATGCACCCCAAAGATTTCCAAATTCTTATCTCCAGAACTTGTGAACATAAAAGAGGCTTTGCAGAAAACACAATATCAATTAAATGGCACCAGGATGGGAGGATTATTTCCAAGTATCCAGGTAGACCTAGGGTCATCACATAGTTCTTAAAAATCAGAGTAAGAGGGATATTATAGGAGGAATAGGAATGAGGTCTCTGAAGCTATGCTGCTGAGGCAGGAGGGAGAGGGAAGAGCTGGAGCTGAAGGATGAGTGTGTCCTCAAAGCCACCAGCCCTGCTCACATCGTGGTGTAGTCCATCGAGCTATATCTGACATGGCTGGCATCTGGAGCTCTTGTGTTGCTTTGAGCACCCACATTTGTGCAATCTGTTACAGAAGTCATAGGGATGGATATAATATGGCACGCTAGTCTAAATAATATCGCAATTTCAAACAAAGTCATTTTTGAATAATGCAGTGAAAAGAGCAGCCTATTGAGTTAATTTTCACTGTTTCCATAAGTGTGAAACTATCCAGTCATGTATCAAGTTTGAACTTTTTACCAACAGGAAGTGTGTGATGTGCACATTAAAAACCTTGATGAGTTGGTAAAAGCCATCACCTCTGCTCCCTGCTCTTTTTTTTTCATTTGAGGAAGTGAGGCCTGGGAAGTGGGCAAAGGATGAAAGAAGGAGAGTTTCTGCTGCTCAAGTCTAGCTGAGCTGCCACTCCTGTTCTTGGGGATCACTTAGCCAGACTTTCTATCTCTGAAGTACCCTCAGGATCATATGCCAGCTGGCAGAAGAAGGGAAGTCTGTATGTCTACCCTGCGGGGCTTATTCTCTGAGACATCAGCCAGGGTAGAGAGAGAAAAGAGGAGAGATGACAGAGAAACAGAGAGGAGGGAAATTCCAGGGAAGAAGAGATGCTGGAAGAGGCAGCCAAATGAACAGAGCACCATTCTCTTTCTCACCACTTTCCCAAGAAGGCTGAGCAGAAAAGGAAGGAGGAGGGAGAGAGAAGTGGGAAGGGTGATAAGGAGAGGTGAAAGGTCTGATGACACAGAAGGTACAAAGGGATTTAGACCTATAGCAGTTCAGTTTGGTGCTTTTGATGGACAGGCAAACTTCTACACCTCAGGTCTGACCTTGTCCTTGCTTCATGAGATGCTATGGCGAGAGAACCTGAAAGAGTTGGTTTTGTAGCACTGAATTCCTCTACTTCAAGTGATGGTCTGTGTGGAACCATGCTGAAGGGGGGATACCACAGGCCCTGGAAGCCCTGCCTTGACCAATCAATGTCTTTACTGTTCCCCAGCCTTAATGCACTACCAGCTTCTGAGCCTTCAGAGCCTGTCATGGCCTATGGTCTGTCTTCAGCGTAGCCTGGCCAGGTGTTTGTGAATTCAGAGTCTGGCTTCACTTGAATTCTTTCAGCATGTAAGCTGGGTTAAGTCGCTTCCACATGGTTTACACACTACCTTCACGGACAACTGGAAAGAATCAAACAGCCAAAGGCCTTGCCAAAGGATGATCACAGTGTGATTGGACAATAAAGTCTTGGTCCTCTGGTCTTTGTTCATATCTGTGTTCTCTTGTGATCCTAGCCTTGCAGCTGTGCCAGGAGAAGCCTTGTCTGAAGAGTGACACAAGAGGAAAAGAATCCAAGCATGTGGGGCTATAATACAGCATATAATGTTTCTCTGCTTATTTGACCTGGAAATAATTTCTTGGTGAAAATATAGAGAGCAAAAAATAATTCTTCACAGGTCAGGAAAAATACCAAGATTATAACTGCAAAAGTCTGGAGAGAAAGCTGCCTGGTAGAGCATTTGGCTTTCATAGAGCAGGTGGAGGCAGCCAAGGCCACCATGTGGTCACAGAGTCAGAGAAACCCTGGAGTAGGTCTCACAGAGCAGAGCCTCAACAGTCGTGTGACCTTGCTGTGGAGAGGTTGAGAAGTGTGCTGAGTGATGGACCCTCTGTGCAGAGCAGGCACTTTTGTGTGGGAGAAACTCATTCATCCAGTCAAGTACCCCTAACAAATACTGCTTTGGGTGTGTGCCCTTGGACCCCACAGTGGGGTGTGAACAGCGTGCAGCAGAGACTTCACACCAGTGTGAGTAACCTGTGAGATGATGATGTGCAGAGAGACTTGTTAGGAGATGATACAGGAGTGGAACCGTCAGAGGATTGAGCTGAGCTGAGTGGAGAAGGTTCCTGCTTAACAGTGAAATCTGTGGTGGGAAACAGGGCTAGACATGGGTGGAATTAGGAAGATAGAAAGACATCTCCCATAAGTCATCACTAGCTTAGAGAAGTATATCCTTGAGGATGCATTGTGTGGATGCCTGGATCCAGGTACAAAATGCTGAGACTCAAGGACATCCACAAGCCCTGATGCAGCATCTCCCATGTGTCTCTCAAGAACTTCAGAATCACAGGACAGTGGTGGCATCCACTGCTCCCCAACCCTTTTCTCCATCACAGATCTATCTGAGGAGTCTTTCAGATTGTTATTCCTTTCACAGGCCCTTAAAAAGAAAGACAGAT
>CABHPP010069089.1:0-11251 GCA_902168425.1 Peromyscus attwateri | reverse complement strand
GAGATCTGCCCCATCCACATTGGCATGCCATCTGGTATTGCCATCACTGTGTCTTGTTCAGGCAGTAATAGTGAGGAGATCTCAGGGGTACAGTCTTCATGTCATATCTAGGAGACACAATTTCCCAGCAGCCTTCCTAGGACTCTAGCTCTTAGCCTTTCTGCCTGCTCTTCTGCAGTATTCCCCGAGTCTTGAATGTAGGGCTTGTACTGTAGACATTATCAGTTTGGGTTGGGTACCCAACAGTCACTTTTTTCATCCCATTTTTTTTTTATCAGTTGTGGTTTTCTGTAATGGTATTCATTCTTTCAATGGAAAGAGAAGCTTCTTTGAAGAAAGAGCTATATGTATGTGTAGATATAAGGATAAGTATTTAGAATGGAGTTAGGAATTATACTAGTTTAGGAAAGTGGCGATAATAGGCTCTCTTCTAAGTCCATGACCATACTAGCCATAAGCAGTTGGCTGGGTTTAAAGTACCAGGATTGATTTCCCTCCTGTTGAATGGACCTTGCTGGTTACCCACTAAGATATAATTCCCAATTTTGCACCTTCAGAGGTATTTTGCCCTGCTGGCCATTTTTGTGATTCATAGACATCACAGCTATGTAGGACTATTTATTACATTCCTCTCTTGGCAGCTCTTATATTACCTTTTGGTATTATGAAAGCTAGTCCTCAAGGAGGAGGCTTTTCATTCAGATCCAGCTCTGAATCCTGTGTCCAAAGTGCATGGTGTCTTCAGCAACAGGGACTTGCCTTCAGCCTCTAGGAGGCAACCAGAGGCAGCAGAAATAGCCTATGTTGTTTGGAGGTCTTTTGGAGTACCCTGACCTACAACTTAAACGGAGTTTCTTATACCTGGCTCTTGGGAGGAGTGTTATCATTATGAATATATGTGTATCTGCATGTAATTTAAAGTAAATATAAAATAATACGATTCCCCCATGTCATTTTCAAGCATTCTGAGTGCTGTTTATCTCTCCTTGCTCCCTCTCTTGTGCTGGTCTCCCTCCTTCTCATCGTTTTCTCATCTTCCCCTTCATATCACATATATCCTGTCATTTCCCTTCTCTAGATCTCTTTGGTGGCTTGAAAGAAAATGGCCCCCAAAGGAAGTGGCACTCTTAAGAGGTGTGGCCTTGTTAGAGGAAGTGTGTCACTGCAGGGACAGGCTTTTAGGTTTCTTTTGCTTAAGGTTGACTGAGCAAAAGTGTGACTATTTCCCTTAGTGTGGCTGTCAGTCAACTCTCTGTCCTCTGCAAAATGTAGCCCTCAGCTACTCCAGCACCATATCTGCAGGCTTTCCTTCAAGATGATTATCTACTGAACCTCTGAAACTGTAAACAAGCCACCCTAATTAAATTTTTTTCTTTATATGAGTTGCCAGGGTCATGGTGTTCCCTCACAACAATAGAAAACCCTAACAAAGACAGAAGTTCCTACCACAGACTGGGATACTGATGTAATAAGGCCTAACCATGTTCTCAATTGGAGGAATTTGGACTTTGATACTTGGTGTTTGGAAAGCAGTGGAATGCTTTAAGTACTGTTTAATGGGCCATACTGGTAGGAGCATGGAAGACAGTGGTGCTGAATGTGATTTGATGAACTGTGGGGATCAAGAGGTTTCAGAGGAGAAGAATGTTAGTATGTGGTCTAGAGACTGGTCTTATGATATTTTGGTGAAAAAAAAGTGTTTGTCTTTTGTCTTTGTCTAAAAAGTCTGCCTGAGGCTAAAGTGAAGAGTTTTGGGTTAATTCCATTAGCAGAGGAAATCTCAAAACAGCCTAGTATAGATTTTTAGTGGTAACTCTAATGAAGATTTATAATGAAAAGGAGCAAGCTGATCAGGGAAAATTACAAAATGAAAATTTTAAGGAGAAAAAGAGCACCAGGAGGTGGAATAGAAATAAATTGTATGTTCAAGGAGATAAATGGATTAAGAAATGGAATAAAGGGAGTGGTGAACTCAGGGCAAGATTCCACCCAGCTAAGTTTCCAACCTGTAGAAAGAAACTAAAGAAAAACTTAGAGCAGGGTGTGGTGGGGCAGACCTTAATCCTAACATGGAAAGCAGAGGCTGGTAGATCTCTGAGTTTGAAGCTAGACTTGTCTACAGCTAGTTTCAGGACAGCCAAGCTTAGGCAGTAAAAAACAGAAAGTTGATGGAGATGTAATTGAAAGAAGGGGCCATTTCCAGCCCTAGCAAGGAGCAGAACTTGGCAGCTTCAGCCACGTGGTTCTAGCTTTAGAATTAAGGATAGAAGAAAGTAGTTATAGAATAAAGCCTCTGAGGCCAGGCATGTGTCAAGGGTATGCCTGAATAAAGGCCTAGAAGAGAGGCCATTGAGTGAATCTGTGAAGGTGAAGCCTGGATTGCTTGGAGAACCCAAGCTGTTAGAGATGACAGAGTCATGGGATACCTGCTGTAAAGAGCTGCAAACAGGGAGTGGAACCAAGAGAAAGAAGTGTGTGGCAGTCAACAAAGCTGAATGGAGTTGGAGATGTGGAGAGTGTTTTGGCACCAGACATGGAGATGAAGTATTTGGAGTTTGCCCAGCTGGTTTCAGTCCTACTTTGATCCAGAACTTTGGAATGGTAATTATATCCTGTGCCATTATATGTTGGAAGTATGTGATCTGCTTTTTGATTTTGACTTTTACAGGTGATTATAATTAAGAGATTGCCATGCATCTCAGAAGAGATTTTGGACTTTGAAATAAGTGTGAGACAATTATAGGCTATGGGGACTTTTGAAGTTGGACTGAATGCATTTTTGCATTATGATATGGCTATAAGCCTTTGGGGGCCAGGGAGTGGAATGTGATGGTTTGAAAGAAAGTGACCCCCAAAGGGAGTGTCACTATTAGGAGGTGTGGCCTTGTTGGAGGAAGTGTGTCGCTGTAGGAGTGAGCTTTAAGGTATTTCTTACTCAAGCTTCCCTCAGTGTGACTGCCAGTCACCTTCCTGTTGTCTATAAGATGTAGGACTCTCAGCAGCTCCCGTATCATATCTGCCTGCACTCTGCCGTGCTCCCCATAACAATAATAATGGACTGAACCTCTGAAACTGTGATCAAGCAACCCCAGTTAAATTTTTTCTTTGTAAGAGTTGCCAAGGCCATGTTGTCTCTTTAGAGCAGTGGAAAACCGTAACTAAGACAAGCTCCTTCTGTATGATCTTGTTTTATTTTCCTGGTTTCTACGGTTATTCTGTGTTATATATTCACACCTGAGAAGTTGGAGATAGGAACTGCAGATGAGATAGAACATGTTGAATTTGTCTTTCTGAGTATGTGTTACCTCACTCAACATAATCTTTTTAAGTTCTATCTATTTACCTGCAAGTTTCATAATTTCACTTTGCTTTACAGCCATAGTATTCTGTAGTGTCTATGTACCACATTTTCATTTAGTCTTCAGTTGGAAGACATTTAAGTTGTTTCCATTTCCTAGCTATTGTGAATAGAGCCGTAATAAATATAGAAGAGCAAGTCTGTAGACTAGGATGCTGATTCCTTTGAGCCAAGGAGTGATAGAGCTGGATCATATGTTAGATTTATTTTTAGCTTTATGAGGGTTTTCTACATAAATTAACTGTACCAGTTTGTAATTCTACCAATAGTGGATGAGGGTTCCCCTTTCCACACATTCTCACCAGCATTTGTTGGCAGTTGTTTCCTTGATCTTAGCTATTCTGAATAGAGTAAAATGAAATCTCAAAGTAGTTTTAATTTTTATTTTCCCAATTGCTAATGATATTGAGCACTTTTTGATATATTTCCTAGCCACTTTTATTTTTTCTTTTGATAACTCTTTGTTCAGATTCATAGCCCATTTTTAATTGACCATTTGTTTTCTTGATTCTTTGGTTTTTGTTGTTGTTCTTTATGTATTTTGGATATTAATCCTCTCTCAGATGTATAGCTGGCACTTTGTAGCTTCCTCTTCATTCAATTGTTTCCTTTTCTGCACAAAAGTCTTTTTGTTGTCATTTGTTGACCTTAATTCCTGAGCAAATGGAATTCTATTTTAGAAAGTCCTTTCTTACATCTTGTAGGGTCCTGCCAGTGTTTCCTTTAGGTGTTTCTGATCTGTTCTTTTTAGCCTCTAGCTGAAGGGACGTGTATTTGTTGTTATTGGTGTGTGTGTGTGTGTGTGTGTGTGTGTGTGTGTGTGCGCGCGCGTGTGTGTGGTTTTTTTTTTTTCTTTTTGGGTGTGGGGCAAGGTCTTGCTATATAGCCCAAACTGGGATTGAACTTATGGCAATCTTCTTGACTTGGTCCGCATCCTGTGTGCTGGAACTGTAAGTGTGTTTCACTATGGGTAGATTTAGGACTATGGTGCACATAGGTTCATATATTTGAATGTTTGATCCCCAGTTGGTGGATTATTTAGGAAGAGTAAGAGGTGTGGCCTTATTGGGGGAGGTTTGTCATTGGGAATGTGAAAACCCATACCAGGCTTAGTCTTGTTCTCCTTCCTCCTGATAAAGACATAAACTCTCAGCTACTGCTCCAGCACTATGCCTGCCTACCTGCCATCATGTTTTCTACCATGATGATAATGGACTAACCCTCTGAAACTGTAAGCAAGCTCCCAACTAAATGCTTTCCTTTTATAAGCTCCCTTGGTCATAGTATCTCTTCATAGCAACAGAACAGTATCTAAGGCAAAGATATTTCTTTCAAGAACTCATTGATTAGGTTGAACCCTTTCAAATAACTTATTGAAGTCTCTCTCCATTAAGGTAAAAAAAATCTTTATTATATCGGCAAAATCTCATTGGTCATGTAATTTAACATATGCAGGTTCCTAGACCTGAGAAGTGGGTATCTGCTATGGCCGCTCTGCATGATTAATCTTCTCTGGGTCCTTCTTTCTTTTTTTATTTTTGTTACATTTCATTTCATTTATTTGTGTTTGTGTTTGTGTGTGTGTGTGTGTGTGTGTGTGTGTGTGTGTGAGTATGCATGCACATGTGTGATGATATGATGGTGTACATGTGTTGTCTAGAGGGTAACTTAAAGAACTCAATTCTCTCTTTTTACCATATTGGTCCCAGAGATTGAACTCAGGTCTTCAGGATTGGCAACAAGGGCCTTTACTTGCTGAACCATCAAAGCAGCCCTGGATACTCTCTTTCTAACCTGAGGAATTATGTCTCTATGTTGTTCTGAGGTCTGAGAGATCAGCACTTAGCTTTAAAGACTCCACTCTCTACTCCATTTTGGGAACTCCTGGTGGACAGTTTCTTTCTCCTGCAGAGTTTGAATTTAGTCTCTCATGTATGCATCATGTTATTCCCAATCAACACACCAAGTGGCCTAAATTGCAATAGCTCAGAACATTAGTGTTTATTTCGTAGAACTCAGTTACAAAGCCTCAGCCACAAAAACTGATGTGAACATGGCTCAGTGGATTGTAGGGTATTTGACTTGCTCTCACAGAGACCATCCCAGGCTAAAGTTCTGTGTGCTTTTTGTTGCCCACACTTTCTCTCCTGAAGCCAAAAGTCAGAAGTCACACCAGAAAGCACAGGCATTCTTTGAAGTTTGGAATACATTCCTTTACTCATGACTATTCAAACTGTAGACACACTGCTGTCTTGTTGTCTTGTTACTATTCTGTTTCCTATTACCTATCTAAATCTGGTTTCTGTCCAAGTTTGAAGGAATTCTTGGACTTGATCCAAGTATGAGGAATCTTGAAACACACTGAAAAAATTTGGCTTAATTATAATTACATTGAGCAGATTTTAGATCAGTAAAGTAGATTTACCAGCCATAAGGAGAGTGAATCAGAATGAGGAGCTGAATTTGTCTCCCTTCCAACTGTGAACAAAGTATAGAGGCCCTCAGGTGGGGCAGGGCTTGTAGCTAGAGTTTTCTTTCCTGCCTGGCCCACAGTCAGGACAAATCTCTCTCACCTGCCAGTCCCACAGCCGCTCAGACCCAACCAAGTAAACACAGAGACTTATATTGCTTACAAACTGTATGACCATGGAAGGCTTCTTACTAACTGTTCTTATAGCTTAAATTAATCCATTTCCATAAATCTATACCTTGCCACGTGGCTCATGGCTTACCAGCGTCTTTACATGCTGCTTGTCCTGGCGGCGGCTGGCTGTGTCTCCTTCCACCTTCCTGTTCTTTTCTCTCTCTGTTAGTCCCACCTATACTTCCTGCCTAGCCACTGGCCAATCAGTGTTTTATTTATTGACCAATCAGAACAACACATTTGCCATACAGAACATCCCACAGCAAGGGCTTCCTGAGCTCTTACAGGTTCTTGAGTCACCGAGGGAATGTATTTTGAATTCAGGTTCAGATCTGGGTCTGGGGGGAGGGAGTGGCAGGGATTCCATAAGCATCATCACATCTCAGACAGTGCAGTCTCCACTTGGAGTAACAAGAGTTTGGACTATAAATTAAATGAATGGACTTCTCCTCAAAGGGGTTACTTTTTGATGTTAACTGACTTTTATATTAAATATATTTATGTTACTGGGAAGGCTTGATGCCACTTTTCTTTCGTGATGTTCACATTTAAGTATAGTTTTAATGATGTTGCAATCTCTCAGCTGAACAACTGTGAAGAATGCCATTAGTTCCAATAACTCAAGATCTAATTAGAGAGAATAATATGTTTATAAAGGATGCAAGCTAAAATTTCAATCCAAGTAGAATTTTGATGATGGGACTAGCATAAGGAAGATAATTCGTTTAAAATGTGTTAAGTATAATTGGAGAATGAGACAATACACTCTAATGATTTATGTTGATGGACCAGTATTTAGAGTCTTCCTCTATATCTCTTTTACAACACCCAGAACTCTTTAAGAAGCCCTGAAAAAAATGTGTAATTACTGTCATATTAGGAGTTTCTTGTCTAAAGTATATGAATCTATGAATCTGAAATCTCCATATTTACATGACTGCCCTCAGGTTTGGTCTGAACATACGAAGCAGGGTCCACTTCTAGACACTGGGGTAAATATTTCCTTCACAGTATTTCCTAATATTTAAAGGTTGTTGTGAGGGCTGGGGATTCCTTAGAGGCAGGCTTCCTGTCTGTAGCCTTGATTCTGTGTATGTTGGTGAGTCTGGACCCGAATAATGTTCCTCTTGATGCCTTGAAAGTCAGCTTCAAATCAGGAAAGAAGGTAGATAAAGGTGACACCTAAGAGGCTGGAGTCAGGCTTGTCACCCGTCAGAGATAAGGGATATGACAGAGCCATCAACACAATGTAATCCAATTTACGGAAGACTAAATCATCAAGATTAGGTTTGGTCAAAATGGGGGCATTATCTTCCTGGTGACTTGCCAATCCTATCACTAACTGATTCTATCTTATTGCCTGGAAAGGTCCCAAAGGAACTCCATGTGATCCTGTCTTGGAATAGGGAGCCCAGCTGAGCAGTGAGTGCCCTTGTTGCTGATGCTATATCTCATGATGTGATAGTGAACAGTGTACCTCTTACCCCATTGTGTTGGATCTGCCTCCAGGTTCATCAGAGGTGCTCACCTGCTGTTTCTACAGGATGCTCATAAACACTTAGTCATGTTTACCAATGGAGAACAATGGGAAATTTCATTTGGGGTATTAGATGCAAAGGAGAAAAGGCAAAGTCTGTGTCAATAGAGAATTCAAATATAACACCTTCCAGCTGACTTTCTTGAGGTAGGAAGTATCTTCTAATCTGTCTTCTCCATGGCACGGTCATCCCAGAGAAAGCTTTAGAGAAGTATCGTGGCTTGACACCAATGTTACTACCTCCTACTTGTGCCCCAGTTAGCACTTCCTTATCTATATGTTGGGAATGCTTGGTTACTTCTAAGGGATTTCATCAGCTTGAATATGTTTATACATCTGGAAAGATTAGAACAGTGCCTGGCATAAGTTGTAAATTCACTGAAGGCTCATCCCATTCCTACTGCTGGAAGTTTCCTGGATGTTGAGAGCAAGTAAAGATGTAGGGATGTTCAGTTCAGACACTGTGTATAGATTGTGGCCCATCACACAGGATGTTCAGTTCAGACACTGTGTATGGGTTGTGGCCCATCACACAGGATGTTTAGTTTATACACTGTATATGGATTGTGGCCCATCATACAGCATGTTCAGTTCAGACACTGTGTATGGATTGTGGCCCATTACACAGGATGTTTAGTTTATATACTGTGTATGGATTGTGGCCCATCACACAGGATGCTCAGTTCAGACACTATGTATGGATTGTGGCCCATTACACAGGATGTTTAGTTTATACACTGTGTATGGATTGTGGCCCACCACACAGGATGTTTAGTTCAGACACTGTGTATGGGTTGTGGCCCATCACACAGGATGTTCAGTTCATATGCTGTGTATAGGTTGTGGTCCATCACACAGGATGTTCAGTTCACACACTGTATGTGAGTTGTGGCCCATCACACAGAAGCTCTGCAGCTCTGTCTGCTGAACAGGCTAGGTAGCACCTCTGTCTCATGGTTATAGTTAAACTAAAAGAACTTATGAATCTGGTGGTGAGTTTTCACTTAGGGAAAGATGGTTGAAGAACAAGTACTACAGCAAATATGCTTTCTTAAAAGTCATTAACTATTACTTTAAAAGCAAGCAAATGTGATAGCAGGCAAATGAGCTTTTTATCTAAATTAGAAATCTACTTGCAGAGAGTATGCATTATGAAGCATGGAGAGGATGCTGTTTTTCTCTTGTTATCTCCAATCCTTTCCTTTTGATTAGATCAGATTCTAGTCATGACAGTAGCATTTAAAGAACATTCTATTTGCTGGGTCTCATCAATCCTCACCACATTCAGACAGCATTTTGATGGATAATATCCTGATCCCCATTACACTAAAGATGGGAAATCTGGAGCTCAGAGAGGTTAAGTAGCATGCCTTCAATCACAGAGAACTAAGACGCTGATGCCAGGCAGGCAGTATATAACCTTGCTCTCTTTGACACCAAAGCCATGCTGTTTATTCCTGCAATGCTGTCCTTTCCATAAATAAGCTAAATCTCTTAATGTCTCAAAACAGTGTTTATCATGACCAATCACAGAAGATTAGACCTTAGATTTATTTCAAAGTAAGAAGTAAAGTGATCATTAAGAAAGAACAAGGGATCATAAAAACGGGTCTGAAGAGCTGTGTAGAGGGCTCAGTTGGTCAGGTGTTTGCCACACAAACAAAGGGACTTGAGTTTGGACCTTCAGCACCTACTTAGAAAGCCACACAAGGCAGCATGCACTTTAATCCCTGCGTGCTGAAGTGGAAACAGCAGATCTCCAGGTCTCACTGGCTAGCAGACCTAACCAAATCAGCTAGCTTGGGGGTATTAAGAGACCATGTCTCAGAAAACCAGGTGACTGGTACCTGAGGAATGACACCCAAAGTTGACCTCTGGCCTCTACACACATGAACACACGCATGTATGTGATGTACACACACATACACACACACACACACACACACACACACACACACACACACGCACGCACGCACCACCCCACATCACACACACAAATTTCACAGCCTCTGATGAGAACATGTGATGAAAACAGCTGAAGGGATTCTCAGAAGCCTCTGGAAGACCACATCTGAAAGGGAAGACTGTCTGAAAGGGAAAGAACAAGAAATGAAACAAACAAGTTGTGGAATGAGGATAAAATGAAGGGCAAATGCTGCTCAGATGTTAATAATTTCTTTCTCCTTCTGTATGGCTCTGAGACTGTCCACTCAATCTCTGTGTTCTCACCTGAGAAATGGGTAATAGTAATGCCCAGCTCACATAATTGTAAAGATTGAGGAGGCATATGATGGAAAGCACATTAGGGCTTATATTCACTCAGGTTAGGATTATCCCTTTTAAGAGTGGACATGATTCACACATGAGACAAATATGTATGGAAATATCAAGTGAAACTTGTATTTAGTATATGTTCATGGAAAGAGGAATTATCCTTTACCCATAGTCACAGAGCCTATCCTCAATGTTTCCCAGCTCTGTAAGGCAAAGTTCCATGGCCTTTGGAACACTGCTCTGTAATATGTCTTCTTCCTCCAACTGTTTGCCTTCCACAGCACACTAAAACAGAAGCCAGAACTCCCACACTTTTATCTGTAGATATATGGAAACTTACATATAAAAAAGTGGTCATCTGCCAGGCAGTGGTGGTACACGCCTTTAATCCCAGCACTCAGGAGGCAGAGACAGGCAGATCTCTGTGAGTTCGTGGCCAGCCTGGTCTACAGAGTGAGATCCAGGACAGGCACCAAAACTACACAGAGAAACCCTGTCTTGAAAAAAAAAAAGTGGTCATCCACCATGGACTTAAGCTTTTTGTTCTTAAATCCTCAGAAGCTATTTCTACCAAGGACATTGACCACTTGGCGTCAGAAATGCTGATACTTATTTTACCTCTTTGCACAACAACTCTGAAGACGCCCTTCTCAGCTCAAGAAAGCCTTCCGTACAGCAGCTGAGTTCTTTGAATGGGCATTTCTGATCGTACAGTTTCCTTGGATACAACAAACATTTTCAAGCCAGTCTTACAATCATGACTATTGTCTAAATTCTGCCTCCTAGATAGACAAAAGCAAGCAGCATCCTCAAACTCCTAGGAATTTTGTGATTTTAATCACATCATAAGTAGGAAAATCTCAGAAGCCGCTCAAGGCCATTCTCTTCCTATGACTGGGGAGGCGAGAAGACACGGTAGAGCGTGTAGTTTATTCAAGAATAGCCTGGAACTTTCTCCTATACTTTTCCATTTGTAAATAGAAAAACATCAAGTGAAAGTTCTTGCTTTTAGAGGCTAAAAGCCTGAAGGAAGTGCATCCAAGCACTTCAGTCAACAGCAAACCCATCACCAACTTGTGCAGATAGTATTTTACTGAATTCTTATTATTAGCTTCCAGGAATGTTCAATGTCCCTCTTTCTTCACCCAGTGATTTCAAGCTGAAAATATGAACTGGATTTGCAAATTTCTAAAGCATCACATTAACAAATCCATCATGATAGAGAAGTAGGGAGTGGGCCCTTGGCCTCTTGGACTGATAAATGAATCTTTCCCCAGTTTGGACTTCTAACTTCAAGTCTTCCGGTTCTGACCCAAGATGACTATTCCTAAGCTCTCTGTACCACCCACGGGGAAAGCTCAGAAATACCATACAACCAGCAGGGCATCCATTGCTTAGACACCTACAAGTTTTTTTGCTGATTACTTGCTCCTTGAGC
>CABHPP010069087.1:0-18949 GCA_902168425.1 Peromyscus attwateri | reverse complement strand
AGTATTATCAGCTTCCAAGCGCAAACAACAATCATACGTACCCGTCAACAACGCGTTAGAAAGCCTGTCATCCCTCCGTGTCCTGGTATGTGCTGTGGGAAGCTGGGAGGTTTCTCTTGCAATTTGATATTGTTACTTTGAAAACTCACATGATTCGAAGAACCATGAGGAAGTTAAACTTTAGAAAGTGTATATAGACACGTCATTTTAGTACTTTTATGTGTATTTTCCCCATGGCTCTGTGAAATATTTTAGCCTTGAAGGAAACCTAGGAAGCTCTATGTCCAAGCCCTATTATCAGATTCCAAGCCCAAACAACAAGCCTACGTACAAAAGGTAATGGTCCTCTGCATAGGATCAATGCATCCGAAACTGACAAGGACTAAACCACTCCCAACCATCTCAAAACAGTGAGCAAAAGCTATAATAAAACAAGCTCAGCCTAGAATGTCCAGGAAATGTGAAGAAGACAAAATGAAGAATGATACGCAAGTTCTTTGATATGAAAACTCAATATCTACACATAACCCCTCTCTGTAATCTAATGGATAAGCCTGAGATATTTCTCAATGCTATTCCAACCAATCAAGCAGGCTGTTTTTTTTCTTTTCAACGAAAATCTGGCAAGTTAGTCCGCAAGTGTTTTTGGAAGGCAAAACATAAAAATACCCATAACTAGACATTTAAAGAATAAAAGTGAGGTGGCAGTTGCCCTACCAGTTATCGAAATCAGAGAAAGATATGAAATAAAAATCTTGAAGCAAGAATAGATACTATATCATTATAGAAGGTAATAATTTAAAAATAGGATATTCAATTCAATATACAATTATTAATATTTTGTCTGGGAATAGTAGCTTATAGCTGCACTCCCACCACTGAAAAGTCTGAGGCAAGTGAATGGCCACAAGTTTGAGGCTAGCCTGGGGTACAGAGTGAGCTCCAGGCCAGCTTAAGCTACAATGTGAGACTCTATTTCAAATCAAATAAGTAAACAGTAATATTCCATTCAGTGCATAATAAAGGGAACTATTCAATAAATCATATTGGAGAAATTAGCTGTTTTCTGGGAAAACAATTATTTTTGACAAAATAATCAGATTTTCAAATAACATAGTTAAATAAAACACAGACATATTAAAAGAAATCATAGCTAAAGGATTTATAATTGAAGGAATTTTAAATGATGACACAATGTGAGTGATTGATAAACCTGATTATATCTAATGAATTTATATTTAATTCAATTTAAATTGAAAGCATGTGTAAGATAAATAGCTAAACTGTGGAAGAGATAAATATTTGCAACATACCCACTCTCCTAGTTAGATTTTGTCAACTTGACATGAGCTAGAATTATCTGGGAAGGTGGACTCTCAACTGAGTAAATGCCTCCACCAGATTGCCTATAGGTAAGTCCATATGGCATTTTCTTGATTAATGACTGGTGTGGGAGGGTCTAGCTCACTGTGTAGAGTCTCCATTGCAAACTGACCTTCATTTTCACAACTGCACACAGTGGCCTACCAGGGGATCCTTGGAGGAGTCCAACCCTGATACACAGGGCGTGGCTTCAGCAGCTTCTGGAACCTTGATACCCTCTTACTCTTCCAGCTTTCCTCCCTACAAAACCAGCACCATGTGGACAATGCAGCCAAATTCTAGTACCAGCTGGAGATGTAGCCTGGCCTCTCTGAACCACAGATCTTTCAGCCTCTGAGTGCTGGGGAAGCACTAAGCTAGGCAAGAGCAGGCAGGCTTCTCAGAGGCACTTGGTTTAGGCTCTCTCTTTTCAATTGAATTTTCCCTTTATGAGATGGAGTCTTTGATGGCTTAGGTCTTCACTTAGATATGCATTCCCTATTGTCCCAGTGCAGAGCACAGGGATTTTCTTCAAAGTGCTAATCTCTTCTTAACAATTACAGCTGCTTGCTCAGTACCCTCCTTGTCTGCAACTTTAAACTCCCTCCTTTGGCCACTAAACAGCCCATTTTTCTTTCATCTTCCTGCTTCCCTTAGTCCTCTCTCTCAATAGAGACCCAGGTAAGGACAGTATGTGGTAACACAAGGCAACAGAAACACTACTCTGCTGAGGGAGTTTGATGAGACGCTTCCGATAATCTTGGGCATTTGAATACTTGGGATCCAGTTTGCAGCTGTTTGAGGAGGGTTAGGACATGTGGCCTTGCTGGAGGAAGTATGACACTGGGGATGGCCTTGAGGTTTCAAAAGCCTGGAGCCATATTGAGAGTGCTCCCTCTGCTTCCTGCTAGTGATTCAAGATGTGAGCTGCCCCCCAGAATGTGGATTCTAGCCCCCCAAAACTATAAGGCAAAAATAAACACTTCCTTCTATAAGTTACCTCACTCATGGTGTTTATCACAGCAATAGAAAATTAGCTAATGTACCTATCTTGAAATTTCCCCAGCTAAAGAAAGTCATCCATTACTTTTTAAGTCAGTATGATGGCCATTCTTGGTTGTTAACCGGACTATGTCTGGAATGAACTACTATGCAGAGATAGAGGGCACACCTGTGAGAGATTATTTTTGCTTGGTTTGAAGTGGGTGAGTCAACTTCTAGCCCAGACCTTTGAAGCAGAAAGACACACACCTTTGATCCGGATCATGAGGTGATCATGATCATCTTGAAGGCCACACCTTCTGCTGGATGTCTATATAAAGACATGGAAGATGGAAGCTTTTGGTCTTTGTCTGTTTGCCTTTGCCTTGCTAGCAAGTCCATTCCTTCACTGACATTAGAATCTACTCCTTTGGAATTTCAGTGTCTACTGAAAACCAGATGAGACATCCAGCCGTGTGGACTGAGCATTTCTGGATTCTCAGATTTTCTATTCATATTCCACCATTGTTAGATTAGTTGGACTGTGGCCTGTGATTCTAATAAACCTCCTGTGTGTGTGTGTGTGTGTGTGTGTGTGTGTGTGTTAGATTCATTCTATAAGTTCTAGAGAACTCTAGAGAACTCTGACTAACAGTCAGCCTCACTCAACTGCTCAGAGCACAGGTGGAGTGCAGCCAGTCTTTTTGGCCTAAATGGGCTCTACCCTATTTCTGATAAAGTCCTTGCTGCTCTTTGAAACTTCAGGAGGCAAGCGTCCGCTATTTGCAGTTATCTTGATATTCTGGACCTCTGAGACTGCATGGCTAACTAAGCTCTGCTTATAGCATGATAAGGCTTTTGGTCAAAATTAAAAACTCTGCACAAGTCAGGTCCACATGCCCAAGAGCCATATGATGCTCAGATTTATCAGAGCATCACCACTTCCTAGGAAGAATTCTACATTTCCAACACAGTAACCGCCCCACCCCCGGCGCCATTTTGTATTAGTGACTTGTCTCATGGTCAAGACCAAGTGACTGACAAGAGCATTTGAGGGTCCATCTCATCATGGCAGAGAAAAGGCATGACAGCAGGAATGTGAGGAAGCTGGTCATTGTGTCCACAGTCAGGAAGCAGAGAGAGATGAATGCTGGCGCTCTGTTTGCTTTCTTCTTTTTAATCACTCCAGAACCACGTGGTCATGGAATTGTGTCTCTGACATTTAGAATTGGTTTTCCCATTTCAATTAACCCAATCTAGAACTCCCTCACAGACATTCCCAGAATTTTGTCTCTAGATGGTTCTGCATGACAATCTTTATCAACCAGCTCACATCAACCATATGAAAATAGCCTCGATTTCATTCATAGTTGCAAATATTTATTTAAAAATCAAATTTAAATCATAATGGAGCCACTTATTCAGTCTTTCTAGGTGAGTTTGTACCATATCCCAATGCTGGGGGTTGTAACTGCATTTGCTCTCTGGATGAATCAACCTAGGCCCTTGCCTTGTACCCTAGAATGGCCATGCCTAGCTTGTAGTTGTACCCAAGAACGTGCTCCCTGAGTGAGATACCCTAGGTGCTTGCCCTGTGCCACCCCTATATGCTAAGGCCCTTCTAGGAGTCACATCAGCTTGTATGTTCTCTAAGAGACTCTGTTCAGGTCCTGAAGGCTCAGTCAGGAGTTGGGTGAGTCACCATAGTCTCTGGATGAGTCACCTCAGACCCTTATCCTGCTCTGTCCCTCCATGTCTAGGCTTAACTTGGTGTCCCTCAGCTTGTGTCCCAAGTCCTGCAGTCCTAGCCAGGAGTCAATCATTCACATGCTTTCTGAATGAGTAATCCCAGACCCTTACCCTGTTCCTCTCTGCTCAGGTTCAACTAAGAGTCACACTGACTTACTTCTTGTTTCAAGAAGTCTTCCCCTTTTCCAAACCCAGGCCATCTGGGAGACCCATTTGTACCCTTTCTTAGTGAGTCTACCTGGGCACCTCACTCTACACTGTCTTTCCACACCCAGGACCAGCCAGCAGCCACATTGGTGTGTGTCCTCAATGCATCTATCTGGGTTCCTCATCCCACACACCTTTTCCACATTCAGGTCCAGCAACAAGCTGCAGTCAGGCATTTTCTTGGTGACACTGCCAAGTCTCTTGCCCTGCACTGCCTTTCCATGATCCACCTTAGAGTTACACCAAAGAGCTCTCTTAGACCTCAGCCAAACAATCTCCGCAAACCCCTAAAACACATGTTATCACTGAAATGGAATCACCCCGTTCTCCCTAATTAAAATCAATACCCAGTATCTGAAGGACTAATTTACTAACTCTTTCTATCTAATCTGAAATCAATCAAGTTTGGGCAACAGGAAAATGAGGACCAATCTTCCACTCAATAGAGGCAGGTGGCATCCCATATCAGACACATAGCCAACTAGATAAACCCACAGGCTCGTTCTCACCACAAAAATACAAAACATATGAAAGGCTAAGGAAGTTAAGACACTGTGTCCTCTCCAAAGATCACTAGTCCTAGGAAAATGCTGTCCAATAGGAATTGCCTAGATGAACCACAGGACACAGAATTTAAATGAACAACTGTAGACATGGTCAAAGAATTGGAGGGGCTCAAAGAGTATCAAGTACCATAATGAACTTAAAGAAGGCAGGAATAAATCCATGACTGAATGGTAGAAAACACAAAAATATGGCTGAATGAAATAAGGAAGACATTTCAGGATTGAAAAGGGAATTCAATAGAGACAGAAATACTGAAGAAAATTGGAAATAAAGATGAACTAAAAATTCAATAACTCAATTAAAAGGGGGAAGCCTTATCAACAGAATGGATCAAATAGAAAATGGTTTATTGGGACAGGAACATAAAATAAAGAAACTGGACCACACAGTTAAAGTGTGTGATAAAACTTTAAAACACAGGACATGGTTGTGCAGGAACTTTGAAAAAATTATAGACCTAACAGCATAGATCAACAGCATAGACCATATCTTCAACAGAATCATAGAAAAAAATTTCTCCCAAGTAAGAAACGACAAACCCAAACAGGTACAAGAAGTACCCAGGGCACCAAATAGATAGCATCAGAAAACAAATTGCCCATGGCATATTATGGTTAAAATCCTCAATACACAGAGCAAAGACAGGGTATTAAAAACTGCAAGAGAAAAGCCACAAGTCACACATCAAAATCATCACAATAACAGCTAGCTTCTCAATGGAAACTTTAAAACCCAGAAGAAATTGGAACAATGGACTATGAACTCTGAAATGGATGCCAACCTAGACTATTGTACCCAGACTATCTGCCACTATTGAAAGAGAAAGAAAAATGTTCCGTGATATAGATAGGCTAAAAAAATTTATATCCCCCAAACCAGCCCTCCAAAAAATACTAGAAGTAATATTTAGGACAGAAAAGAGAAGTAAGCGTAGCCAAGAGACTACAGAAAGAAAACAAATGAAACTATAATTACTTCAATAAAAAATACTACTAAGAACACAAACAGTAAATAAGCAAAACACAACAGCAAGCAACACACCCCCCACAACAATCAATTCAAATATTAACGGCCTCAACTCTTCAGTCAGAAGACTGAGTTTAATTGAATGAATTAAGAAGCACGTTCTATTAATTTTCTTGTCTATAAGTAATATATCTTACCCTTCAGGATAGACACCAGAGTGAATAGATGGACAAATCTATTCCAAGCAAATGGGACCAGGATAATTAGCAGGTGTAAGTGTCCTAATATCTAAGAAAATAGACTTGAAATCAAGATAAATCATAAGACATAAAGAAAGACACTTCATTCTGATCAAGAGAACAATTAGCCAAGAACAAATTGCAATCCTAAACATACACATACCAAACTGGCACATTCAATTTCATAAAAAGCATACTCATGGATATTGAACCACAGATAAACACCAACTCAGTAACAGTGGGTGTTCTAGTCTGTTTTCTGTTGCTTTTCTACACACCATGGCAAAATCTACTTGGGAGAGGAAAGGGTTTATCTGAGTTATTAGCTACAGTCCATCATGGAGGAGGCCAGAGCACAAGCTTAAGGCAGGAACCTGGAGGCAGGAACTTTTGAATGAAAAAAAGGAAGATAATTTAAACATTTTAAACATTAAAAAGGCAGAGGCTTTTGAAGAATGATGCTTCCTGGCTTGCTCTGCCTGGCTTGCTCACCTTGGCATTTTTCGCAACCTAGACCTGTCCAGGGGTGGCATCAGTCACAGGGATTTGAGCCATCCTACATTGATCATTAATCAAGAAATGTCCTTCACAGACTTGCTCATGGGCAAATCTTATAGAGGCAATCCCTCAAGACTCAGTTTTTTTTTTGTTTGGTTGTTGTTGTTGTTGCTTTGTTTTGTTTTGTTTTGTTTTGTTTTTTTCTGGAGCTAGAGACCGAACCCAGGGCCTTGCGCTTGCTAGGAAAGTGCTCTACCACTGAGCTAAATCCCCAACCCCTCAAGACTCAGTTTTGTCGCTGATTTCAAGGTGACTCTATTTGTGTGAAACTAACTAAAATTAACCAGCACAGAATGCAAAGTAATGAGTTTCGTCATGGCCTCTTCATATATATGTCTTTATGCCTTTTCCTCATTTTCCCCTCCCCTACACGAAGATGAATTCTTTTGAGGGCAGCATGAAAGTATTACTTATTTTTTGACTCAGGTACCCAGCATTGAGTACACGCACATGCACACGCACAGATGGAAAGAGACTTGAACAATAGTGTTCAGCATATCATTATTATTACTACTCATACCCCCCAAACTTAACATCATATTAATGCCTATTAGAGAAACTATGATCATACAAACAATTGGGCCATCACACAATAGAATCATATGTTATTCAGGAAAACTCTGAGACAGACTTCTGTGTACTGTTTTTTAAAGCAAAGAAAAGTAAGGTGTTGGGTACATAGATACAGTATGATTTTTCTATAAATATTTTCAAAAACACATTTTTCAATATATTTTTCAGTATATGGCAAATATTTACAAGTACATAATAGGATTTTATGCAGCATACAAAAATATATTCCTAAATACACACACATGTGTTTGAAAATGTTTGAAATATTCTAAGCTTTGAACAGTGAGCATTACTTTAAAACAGGATGAAAGAGCTGGATGTGAAGAGTCTAAATGTGACCAAACCAGGTCATTGGTGTATAGAACATGGGATCTTAATTCCTAGTCATTCATAAAATGACTATTGAAAGCTGTTATAATCTCCACCATTCCCGAGATAACTTTATTCTTTAATCTAATTAGAATTATTTGTGGGCTACCCACTACTTTCAAGGAGGTGTTTTGTGAAACCAAGAGTAAAATCATTTACGACTTGGCAGTTTTGATTGGAGCAGGCCATGCTGGGGGGAAATGAATATTGAAGGCCAATCGCGTGGAACAAATAAGGTTTGGTAAAGATGAACATTTTCCATTGACTGCATTCAATGTTGATCTCATTATATTTTTGAAACCTTTACATGTTACTTACTGTGAGTGTCTTAATGTTGTATTTCCTTGTTTAGTTTTAGTGGTGTCAATGGAATCTATCAGTTTACTCACGGAAATCTTTCCTCACTCGGATTTTCTCTGTAATTGTGATACAGCTGCATTATGTATGTGTGAACCATGAAATAAGAAGGCAAGGCCTTACCACTGCTCAGAATAAAGTATTTTTAGCAAAATGATCCTTTGCCCTTATGTTAACTCTCAACTCTCCATAAAAATGGGGAGATCAGAATAAAATTTTTCTTCAGAATTGTGGGGTTTTATGGGGCTGTACTGGTTGTTTCATTTCTTAATTAAGTTGTCACTTCCCTTACTCTCTCTGGATCCATACTCCCCATCCAGTAGGAAAGTTCATTTTTAGTTTTTCCTCCTTGCTTCCACAAGTCATCTTCAGGAGAGAGTGGAGGGAAACCTACCCACATGAATACGCGGGGTGCTCAGCACAGTGCTGGCTATGTATAGGGCAGGGTTCCCAGGCTGAAGCAGCCCCAGGTCAGTAGTGCATATATCCAACCGTGGTGGCTACAGGGAGTTTGGTGAGCAACACTTCATTCCACTTATGAAATGAAATTCATCTTCCTCATTCTTTTAAAAGATTTATCTGTTTTTATTTTATGTATATGAGTGTTTTGTCTGCATGAGCATCTGGGCACCATGTGTGTGCAGTGCCAGAAGAAGCCATACGGAGGGCATTGGCTCTTCTTGGACTGGAGTTACAGATCCCATTGTGAGCCAGCTTGTGGGTGCTGGGAATCAAATGTGGGTCTTCTGACAGAGTAGCCAGTGCCCTGAACCACTGAGCCGCTTCTCCAGGCCCCATCTTCCTGCTTTCATTCTCCCCTTCCTTCTTCTTCCCATTTAACCATGAATAAAGCAGAGTGGAAAAGAGGGCATCGCATTTTGGAGTTTGTATCTTTGCCCCAACACTTCTTGGTTGTGCAAGGAAGACATATGTTCCTTCAGGTTGAGCTTTTATAGACAATTTTGAATTTTGTTGCCAATATGCCCCTTCACAGAGTTTCTGTGGGTGCCACTGTGATGGTACATACTGAACATCTTGTCTGTGGTACAATGGGTATGTCATAAAGGTTAATTCTTGTTCTAAAGATAATTACTTAGATAAGATGCATCTTACTCCCAAATGTGAAATTACAAAACAAGAATTCATGTCATCTGTAATTTTTAAACATTAGCAAGTATATAGAGAGAGTCCCATAAGTAAGAGCCACAGACATACACAAGTTAAATCAAGATGAATATTTTCACTGTCTAAAAACCGTAAGTATTGATACTTATAAAGGAATTTCATCACCTGTGTAAGACCTGAAGGATCAGTTAAGATAACTTGGGGTTTCTGGTACAAGTAGTATGGAGTCAAAACATTGCAGCCTATTCCTCCAAGACACTACAACTGATAGAAAGCAGGTGGCGTGAAGGAGGAGTGTCGGGGGGGGGGGGGGGGGAGCTAAGTTGTGTGGGTAACTGAAGTACAGAGTAGAAGAGTATGTGGAGGGATAATAAAACTAAAAATATCTGAAAATGAAGTATAAAGACCTACTGCTACAGAAACTTCCTAACACACACAGACAGAGACACATGCACACACATGTACATATACAAACACAGTTCAAATGGGAGTGAGGGACAATGCATCTCTCAGACAATGTAGGCTATTAAATACAACACCCAGGCCAGGCACAGGGTAACACTTTTCATGAGTGAGTTCCCATGGAGCACCCAAAACGTTATAGGATATTGCCATTCTGCTTGGTGACCAATGGTAAGACCCGATTGGTAAAAATCCAAATACTTGAGTCAATGGGCATGGAGAAATCAAGCTGGTGCTGACCTAGAAGCTTCCTTCCTACCGGCCAGCTTTTCCAGTGCTGTGCATATTACCATGGTAAAAAGTATTCAACAGTCTTTCCTAACTGTGAGTCCTCTGTGCTGCAAGGACTAGCCTAGCAAGACAAGCCCACTGGTGTAAGAATGGCATAAACGAGCCGGGTGGTGGTGGTGCAGGCCTTTAATCCCAGTCAGATCTCTGTGAGTTCGAGGCCAGCTTGGTCTATAGAGCAAGATCCAGGACAGGCACCAAAACAACACAGAGAAACCCTGTCTCAAAAAAAAAAAAAAAAAAAAAAAAAAGAGTGGCATAAACATAATGGGGATAACCAACCGCTTTATGACTGGATTTAAGGAACACTCCACAAGACAAAACTCATACCTGGCAATGATAACTGGGCCAAGAATTCAGAGTTGGCTAGGTCATAGGCCCTAGAGTATCCTGCTAAATGGACACGTATTTTAAAGCCCCGTAAGTGCATATCTTTATACCCACAGATTATTGTATCTTTCAGTACAATCAGAGTATCTTTTTTTTTTTTTTACAGTAGATGGCAATTAATATAGAAACTACAACGGGTGAATGTGCAGAGAGTAGGAGAGGATAGAGTAATCAATCCTGAATGGGACATCTCTATCTAATCCCTTCCTCCCAGTGCTTAGAGATCATTGTGGAAGAGGGATGGAGAGATGGCCACGGCCAGAGGTAACCAAAACAGTGTTTCCTGTACATACTAGGCTGTGGCACACATGAACTTGCTGCGTCTGTGGCTGAACGCATAAGGCTTGCACAAGATCAAGCTAGGTAAAATTACATCATGGACGAAGGAAAAAGTCACAAAAAAACGTCAGCCGTAGTTTAGGAACTATTGGAAGCTGATGGCTGCTGAGCAGAAGAGACATTTTTTTCTTCAGGGATGTAGCCCCTGAAAGGCTACCCATGCTCCAGTAGATGGCCCTACACTCATACACACATTAGCAACACTAACTGGTCTCAATGGGTTTAAAATGAAAGAATAGATAAAGTTGAGTGGGGAGAGTGGTGGAGAGGACAGAGAAGAAGCTAAAAGGGAAGAAATTAAGAGGTGAATTTGGTCAAAACACATTGTATACATGCACGAGATTCTTACACAACAAAGGAACAATTATCTGAGTACTGGCGGTAATACTATATGGCTTGGAGCACCAAGAGAAAAGATCTGAAGATTAGCTATTAACATGAGTGATTTCTGTGGAGGATTTTTTTTCTTTCATCTCTTAACTTTTATCCAAAGATGTTCCCATCATGGGAGTCTCAAAGCTCATGTGCAGAAAAAAACTCAGAGAGAAGTCTTATTTCACCCTGATAAACAGGGAAACTGGTGTCTGGGGGGAAATGCATCTAGGAGGCATGCTTGTTTGTTTTGGGGTTTTGTCTTTTCAAATTTTTCTAAGAAAAATAATTCATACACTATATTTTGATCATGTTCCCCCCCAATTCATCCCAGATAATTCCCACCTCCTTATTCATATAATTTTCTCTCACACATAGACAAAAGCAAAAACAAAAAAAACAAGAAACGTACAAAGAAAAACACCACAAAACAAAAATCAAAATAAGCAAGCAAAAGACCAATAAGACAAAAAAAATATCAAACACAGCAAAACGAAACAAAATCTACAAAAATATCATTGAGTTTATTTTGTTAGACAGCTACTCTTGGGCATGGGGCCTGCCCTAAGGTGTGATTAACATACCCAGTGAGACTCCATTGGAGAAAACTGATTTTTCCTTTGTCAGCAGGTATCAATTATAGATTGCTTCTTAATTAGGGATGGGAGCCTATGTCTATGTCCCCCTCTCAGGGATGGGACCATGTTTGGCTTGAAGCTGTGTAGGCCCTCTTCATGCTGCCATGGCCTCTGCGCATTCATGTGTGCATAAGCCTTGTGTCAGGAAGACATTGTTTCCTTGTATTTATCCATTGCCACTGGCTCTTAAAATCCTTCTACTTCCTCTTCCACATAGTTCCTTGAACCCTGAGGGGAAGACTTCGATGAAGACATTCCATTTAAGACTAGTACTCCAAAGTCTCCCTCTCTGCACATTGTCCGGTTTCAGGTCTCTGTCAGTTCCTATCGACTAAAAAAAGCATCTCCGTTGAGAGTTGAGTGAATCACTGGCCTGCGGAATAGCAGAATGTCATTCGGTGTCATTTCATTGCTGTGCTCCTTTAGCAGAACTGGGTTTCCCCCTAGGCTCATGACCTACGTGATCTCAGGTTCTTCGTCATTTTAGTAGTGTCGGGGATGGATCCATTTCATGGAGTGGTCCTTGAATCCAGTTAGAAAGTGATTGGTTACGCCCATATCATTTATGCCACTATTCCATCAGTATCTCTTGCAGGCGGGTCTCTGTTATAAGCTACACGGTTTCTAGCTGGGAGATAGTGACAACTGCATTTCTCCTCCAGTAGCCTGCAGAATACCTTCCAGGATCAGGAACACTGGTCAGTAAGGGTGAAGCTTTAACATTAGACTTGGAGATGCAGAATTTGGAGTTTGCCCTGATGGCTTTCAGTCTTGCTTTGGTGCAGTGTTTGTTCAAGGTGCCTCTTTTCCTCCCCTCTGGAATGGTAATGTATATTCTGTGCCATTACACGTTGGAAGTATGTAATTTTCTTTTTGTTTTTCCTTTTACCTGAAGTTACAGTTAGGAGATTTCCTTGAGTCCCATAAGAGACTTGGACTTTGGATTTTGAAGCAGGCTTGAGACTATGAAAGACTATGGGGATTTTTGAATTGAGACTAAATGCCTTTTGCATTATTATATGGCTACAAGCCTATAGAGGCCAGAGGGTGGAATGTGGTGGTGAGAAAACTCTAAGTAAGCCCCCAATTCAATGATTTCCTTTGTAAGAATCATCTTGGTCATTATGTCTCTTCACAGAAATGCAACAGTAACTAAGACAGAAATGAGATCAGCTTGGCCTGTGGGCATCCCTGGGAAGAGTTTTATTAATTGGGTTAATTGAGATAGGAAGATTCACCTTGAATGTGAGCAGCACCATTTTACGGGCTGGGCCATGAACTGTGTACGAGTAGAGAAAGTTATCTAAACACCAAGCACAGATGCAGTCATCTCTCTCCTCTCTTAATGGTGGGGATGATGTGACTAGCTGTTCGAGTCCCTGCTGCCTTGAGGGTCCCACAATACTACATTGTAATCTGAAATTGTGAACTCAAATATACCCTTTCTCCATTGCATTACTTTGTGTCTGGGTATTTCACCACAACGACAGAACCGAAACCAAAACAGACACAGAAACATTCAGAGGGAAAAAATGAAGAAGGGGAACTCCAAATCCTGTGTGTGACCTGTGCGTGACCCGGTGAAAATCCCAGACTCACTCTGAGCTGCTGTGTGGACAGACCCACAGGAGGAATTCAGAGGAGCTGAGAACAGAGTTGACGTGGTCCCCTGACGACACAAGGTGAAACAGAATCTACAGTCTGAATATGTCTGCACTCTGTGTGTGTGAAAGTGAAAGCACTGACATTCTCTGGGAGATTTAACAGGACCCTGAGTATCATAGTATTCAATATCACAGGAAAAAGCAATTATAAATCTACCTTCAAATATCTCTGATACAGAAATTATTTGAAACTATCAAAGGGTAATAACCTTCTAGTATTAAACACCAAAAAGAGGAAGGAAGATTATAAAGCATTAAAAATAATTAAATGTATAATTGCAGAAGATAAAAATAAGACATAAATATCCATCACTAATAATAAAAGTAGTCAGGCAATGGTGGTGCACGCCTTTAATCCCAGCACTTGGGAGGCAGAGGCAGGTGAATCTCTGTGAGTTCGAGGCCAGCCTGGTCTACAGAGCAAGTTCCAGGACAGGCACCAAAAACTACACGGAGAAACCCTGTCTCGAAAAAACAAAAAAAATGAAAGAATAAAAGTAAATTCAGAACTATAAATTAAAATAACAAGTTACATTAAAATCAAATTTGATAAAAACTAATGACAAGGAAAAAAACTGGAAAGTAGAAAAAAATTAACCCATTATCTAATTAGGGAAACCAGTTAAAGGATGCTGATTTCTTACTAGAAATCAAGGTCCTCAGAAAACACTAGGAAGCATCCATATAGTGTTGGGGGACCTGCCAACCCATAATTCTATCTCCAGTTAAAACATTCATCAACAACAGTAGCAAATAAAAACATTCCCAGATGAAGGGAAGCAATGAGGATCCATTACTACATTTTGTTTAACTATCCTCTTTCTTAATAAAATAAAATATAATTGAAATAGTATTTTGTGTCTTAATACATCATAATGGAATAAAATTAAAATGAACACCAAGAGAAACTAAAAATTATACACAAAAATTCAACCAATATATATTCTATATATGTGTGTGTTATAGATTATATATAATATATAGATATAGATATACAAAAAATCAACTAAAAATATATACAAAAAATCCAGGGAGTTGGAGACAAGGGGATTCCTGAAGCTTGCTGGCCAGCTAGTCTTCTTGAGCTGGAAAGCTCCAGTTTCAATGAAAGACCCTCCCTGCCTCACAACATAAGATATTGAGGAACCGAGCAGGATACCCAACATTGACCTTTGGCTTCATGTGCATGCTATACATGAAAAACCAAGAGCCAACATTGTACTAAATGAAGAGAACTCAAAGAATTTCCCCTAAGACAATGGGAGAGACAAGTATGTCTACTATCTACACTTGCATTGATACAAAGCTTGAAGTCTTTTTTTCTTATTTTTAAATAATTGGCTGGCTGATAGCGGGGCACACCTTTAGTCCCAGCACTCGGGGGCGCAGAGACAGGTGGATCTCTGTGACTTTGAGGCCAGCCTGGTCTACATGGTAAGTTCCAGGACAGCCAGGGCTGCTACACAGAAAAACCCTGTCTCGAAAAACAATAAAATAATAATAATAATAATAATAATAATAATAATTCTTTATTAATTCCTTGGGAGTTTCATAACATGCACCCTAATCCCGCTCACCTCCCAATCAGTCCATATCTGCCCCTCAACCCTGAAGTGTCCTTCCACAAAAGAAAGCCCCCCCAAATTAATTAAAAACAAAAAACTAACCTCATACCTCCGTCTTTCCCTCCCCTTCACCACCTGTTCATTTGTTCTAATGGTGTTGGGAGCTGTGGTGTGTCACACAGTACACCCTTTTGTCCAATCAGCCCCACCTGCAAACGTTCATTGCAATGAGTCATTGGTCAAGGTCTGTGGCCTCTGACATAACATCAATACTGGACTCTCAGGGAAACCCCTCTCAGATATCCTGCTGTTCCCTGAGTAAGGGAGAGCCTGCAGCTATTGTTCAGCAGGGACAGTCCCTTCAGGAGCTCCAGTAGGTCATAGATGGGGTAGGTGTTAGTGGGCCAACTCAAGACCAAGGTTGTGGGGCTGGGTGGTAGCTGAGCTAGTCAGTCTGATCCATTGGGACTGCCCACCTCAGGCAAGGGCAGAGCCAGTTCTCCAATGCCCATGCCATCTGGGCCAACTTTCATATGCCTGTGATGAGGGGTGGGGTCATCTCTCCCTAAGTGCAGGGGCAGGTCACAGCAATAACGCATGAGGAAGAAAGAAAGGGATAAAACTTGGAAAAAGAATGAGTCAAAGCTCTGTTTTCAGGTGATAGGAACCTGTCTTTAACAGACCTCTGATGACAAGCAGGAAACACTTAGATCTGATAAGTGTTTTCAGAAAATTCACTGGAGAAAAAAATCTGCATACAAAAAAAATCAGTATTTCCTGTATCCCAATAATGAACATGCCGAGAGAGAGAAATCAGGAAAACACCCACAGTAGCTTTCAAAAGACAATAAAATACAGAGGGCGAAAGCAACCAAGGAGGACAGAGACCTCAATAAAAGACTAAATTATTAAAGAAGGAATCTGAAAAGGACACAAGAAGATGAAAAGACTTTTAACACAAAACAGATCAAAGATCTTAATATAAACCTGAAACTTGGATGCTACTAGAAGAAACCGTATGGGAAACTCTTCAAGACACAGAGATAAGCAACGTCTTTCTGAATAGGATTCTGACAACTCAGACAATGACAGTGAGAATCACGTGCTGTTAAAAAGCTTTTGCACAAGGCACAATTACTCAAGCAAATAGACAGCCTATCCAGTGGCCTTGGCTAGTTATTCTGCTGGCCAGGGATTCATATCCAGAATATATAAAGTATTGAAACAGTAGAGCACAAAAAATATAACCCGGTCAGTAAAAGGACAATGATTAGGATAAACACTTCTCAAAAGAAATATCAATGACACATGTATGCACTCACATGAGCACATGCACACAAATGCAAAAACATCTTATGATCCCAGTTTAAAAGTATTTATTACACTGAACTTGATGTAAGGTCTGTGAGATTTTATAGATGTGTGTGTGTGTGTGTGTGTGTGTGTGTGTGTGTGTGTGCATTACACTGAACTTGATATAAAGTTATACACACACATATACACATATAATTTAGGGTTTGTATTACTGTGAAGAGGCACCACGACCATGGCAATTCTTAAAAAGGTAAATATTTAATTGGGGTGGCTTACAGTTCAGAGGTTTAGTCCATTATCATCATGGTGGGGCATGGCAGCATGCAGGCAGACATGGTGCTGGAGACATAGCTGAGAGTCCTACATCTTGCAGGTAACAGGAAGTGGTCTGACACTGGGAGTAGCTTGAGCATAGGAAACTACAAAGCCCACCCCTATAGTGACACATTTCCTCCAAGGCCACACCTACTCCAACAAGGCCACACCTACTCCAACAAGGCCACACCTCCTATCAGTGCCATTCCCTATGGGGACCATTTTCTTTCCAACCACCACATTCCACTCCCTGGTTCCCAAAGGCTTATAGCCACATTATAATGCAAAAATGCATTCAGTCCAGCTTCAGAATTCCCCATAGTCCATAAAAGTCTCAAACTTATTTAAAAATCTAAAGTCCAAAGTCTTTTCTGAGATTCATGCAATCTTTTAACTGTAATCACCTACAAAAAATACATACACAGACAGAGACACAGACACACACACACACACACACACACACACACAAACACACACACATACATTTATTTGTGTGTGAGTGTGTGCATGTCAAGGCACATATGTGGAATTCAGAGGACAATTTGTAGGACTAGTTCTCTCTAACCTGTAGGTCCTATAGATCAAACTCAGGTTGCCCCACTTTGTGGCAAGTGCTTTTATCTGCTGAGTCATCTCACCAGCCCAAGAAATGTATTGGTTAAGCTACTGTTGCTCACACATTCTGCTGCCTATAGTCTAAAATCATTACTCGGCACAAGGGCTCATGCTTATAAATGCCAGCACTTAGGAGACTGCTGTGGGATGTTCTGTATGTTAAATGTGTTGCTCTGATTGGTTAATTAATAAAACACCGATTGGCCAATAGCCAGGCAGGAAGTATAGGCGGGACAAGCAGAGAAGAGAATTTTGGGAACAGGAAGGCTGAGGAGGAGAGACCCTGTGAGTCGCCACCATGATAAGCAGATGTTAAGATACTGGTAAGCCACAAGCCATATGGCAACTTATAGATTAATAGAAATGGGTTAAGATATAAGAACAGTTAGCAAGAAGCCTGCCACGGCCATACAGTTTGTAAGCAATATGTCTATGTGTGTTTACTTGGTTGGGTCTGAGCGCCTGTGGGACTGGCGGGTGAGAGAGATTTGTCCTGACTGTGGGCCAGGCAAGAAAACTGTAGCTACAGGAGACAGAGACAGAAAAGTCTGGACTTCTCTACTGCTCAGATCTACATAGTGAAACCATGCCCCTGAACCCTAAAGTTTGGAGATATAACTTAGTGAGAGAGGGCTTGCCTCCTTTGCAAAAGATCTTCATGGGATCGCCAAAGCTAAACAAAACAAAGAAGCAAACTGACAGAGAGAGCCTGCTCTCTGGTAGCACAGGATGCCCTGTCTGCAATTCTGTCTCGTATCATTCTGAGACTTCCATTTCCCTTTTACCCGTGTCTTAGACACTTAATTGTGAAGAGAACAGCTTCCTGCAGCCTGTGTAAGCCCAGTAAGAGGTGAAATACTATTCATCTATTGCAGAACCAGTGACACTGCATGGATTGTGATTCACTATTCAGTGTGTCAACACACATTTATTGAACACATATTGCATGTTTCTGTGTTAGATACCAAAGGTTAAAAAACAGTGTATGAGAACAAAGTCTTTGTCCCTAGTTGAAGTGGCAAATACCATACAAATGCATGTTTAAGAGGAAGGAAAGTAAGCCAGGATCCTTGTAAACACAGTTATCAGAAATCCAAGGGTATTTTAGGATGCTAAGCAGGGATGGATTTGCCGCCCTTTCCACTTTCTTTGAGAAGAGATAAATCTTTGAACTCTGTCAGGCAGTAGTGGTGCATGCCTTTAATCCCAGCACTCGGGGAGGTAGAAGCTGGCAGATCTCTGTGAGTTCCAGGCCAGCCTGGTCTACAGAGCGAGTTCCAGGACATCCAGGACTACACACAGAGAAACCGTGTCTTGAAAAACCAAGAGAGAGAGAGAGAGAGAGAGAGAGAGAGAGAGAGAGAGAGAGAGAGGTCTTGGAACTCTTTAAAACCTTATTAAAGTCACAGGTCTTCTAATGGTGTGGCTGCTGGTAGGTCAGTCATGTTCCAGCAGATGGCCTGGCATGTGCATATGAGCAGCACAGACTGAACTCTATGAGATGCATAACAACGAATAAAATTTTAAATTAAATTAAAAAAATCTGAAAAGAAGACATGAAGTTAGAAAGAATGTGAAGGTGGGTATGGATTTGGAAGGAGTTTTGAGAGGAATGGGGGTAGAATCTGAGCAAAATACACTGCATGCATGTCTGGACTTCTCCAAGAATTATTAAAAATATTATATGAATAAATAAATAAATGCAATTAAAAAGTCCCGTGTTGATAATCTAACCTCAAAA
Organism: Peromyscus attwateri; assembly: GCA_902168425.1. Taxonomy (NCBI): domain Eukaryota; kingdom Metazoa; phylum Chordata; class Mammalia; order Rodentia; family Cricetidae; genus Peromyscus; species Peromyscus attwateri. Next base: position 193 of record CABHPP010069087.1, on the reverse strand, counting down.
GAGGACAGTAGGACAACCTTTAAGGTCTTTGAAAAATACACTTGGGGAAAAAAAATCCTTCAGTTTTAATCTTCCATTATCAATCCTTTATCACAGTTTACAAACTTAGAGTTTTGACAAGGAGAGGGTATAAAAGATTACAAAATGATGGCCCAATAATTACAGCTACCGAAACATGCTTGATAGCAAAGGA
>CABHPP010069072.1:0-19612 GCA_902168425.1 Peromyscus attwateri | reverse complement strand
GCATCACCAGCGCGTCGAGACTCGCGAGGCTCCGTGGGCTGCACTACAGCGTCTTCCTGGCCTTTGGGACACTGGGCATAAGACAAAATTTAAGAAAAGGAAATGAACCGGGCCTGGTGGTGCAGGGAGACAGGAGCAGGTGGAGCTCGGCGTTCAGAAACCCAGTCTCGGGGGAGAAAAAAAAAGGAAGAAAGCAATTGAAATCACACAAAGTATGTTCTCTGATCATCATGGAATTAAACTATAAATAAATAAAACATAACACAATCTCCAAGCAATTAGAAATTAAACTTTTCCATGAGTAGAGAAGAAGCCAAAGGACGTAGAGCATTTCTAATAAGAGCTGGGGGTGTTACGTCACTGTAAATACGATAGTTCATTTTACCCATGGGTAAAAAGGCAGCATTAAGAGAGAAGGCAAGCCACCAGTGGTATCGAGGCTCAATTGCAACGTTAAAATTGCCTGTATTATCATTCTTGGTATGTAGCTTCAAAGTCACCCCATCGGTCAAGATCGGGTCAAGAAGCCTTAGCTCTAGACATCGTTTCAGATGGCAGAAAACAGTATAAAAGGGCTACCACATTTTATCACATTTCCCTAAGACTATCACTAACTTACAGTTCTCCTTGGTTTCAAAAGAATACGGACAAGGTTTCAAATCAATCACATCCAAAATACAGAAAAATTGGACAGGGTTATGAACCTGATTGCAAGACTGTCCGTTACCAGTGAAAGGTAACACGTGTGGAGGCTTCTCTGGTCTTCAGGCTCCCTCCTCATGCAAGACATCCTTGGTCCCTCGCCCTTCCTGTGTCCCTCAGCTCTAAAAATGTTAGATGTTTGTAGTCCATTTTGTGTTGCTGTGACAGAATAACAAGACAGAATAACTGAATAATCAATACAGGAATTTGTATCTCACACTTCTGGAAGCTAAGTCCAAAAGCAGGACACTCGCATCTAGCAATGGCATTTCTGATGTAGTATAACATGGTAGAGGGGCAGGAGAACCCATGCAAAGCAAGAATAAGCCAAGCAAATACAGCATTTTGATCAAGAACCCTGTCTGCATAGTAGCATTAATTTAATTCATCAGTGAGGCATGGCCTACTTGACATGTAGACCCTTAAAGGGTCTACATCTTAATACTGTTACAAAAGCATTTCAACAGGAGATTTGAAGGGACATTCAAAGCATAGCGATGCCATCGTCGTGAAGTTGTCTAGAGTGGTCAGGGTGGATTATCTTTGTCTGCCAATTTAAAGACTAAGACAACAGGAAAAGCAAAGTCTCAGCACTCAGCCAAGATTTCTTGAAAACAGAGAGAGGAGAGAAGGGAGAGGGGAGAGAGGAGAGAGGGGAGAGACATCAAAAAATACACACGAGGGGCTGGAGAGATGGCTCAGATTAAGAGCATTGATTGCTCTACCAGAGGCCCTGAGTTCAGTTCCCAGCAACCACATGACAGCTCACAACCATCTGTAATGAGATCTGGTGCCCTGTTCTGACCTGCAGGCATACTTGCTGTATACATAATAAATAAATAAATATTTTTTAAAAAAAGATACACAAGAGAGTGTAACCCATTAGAGAAAGGATTCAAAGGTAGTATCTGTCAGAGGCAAATTATTTATGTTTGGCAATTGGTGGTCCTCTGTCCCTCAAAACTAGCTGGTTTGTGCTATTGCAGGAGACTGGATAATCCAGACAAAGAAAGAGAAGCTGACTGGTTCTCCATAGAAGACACCTTCCTTGGTGAGAGATTTGAAAATCTCACTAAATAGTTCCCTCTGGTAGGAAAAAGTCCACTCAGTCTCTGTCTTAGAGAGGGAAAAGAAACAGAAAGTCAGTGATCTCAAATGCTTAAATGAAAAGTAAATTAATATTCCTAGAGCCTCTTTTCCTGTGTCTGCCTGTCAGAGAACTGTCTACCTTCCAGTCCCTCAGTAGCACTGACCTTGCCAAATTCTTCATAAGTTGGTGCCTATCTGTAGGGCCCCGGCTCCCCATATTTGAGTAAACTGTTTGCCTGCTTGCCGACCTTGACCACATGTCCTCCCTATGTTAATTCCCTGCCGGTATCCACCCTCCTGAACGCTTAAGGGAAGTTCCTTGTTTGTGTATCCTGCATATTGGGCGTTAACAGTTTAGATGCAAGAATGTAGTGCATTCAGTAGCAAACTTCTGCCCTCTGGGGATCCTCCATTGTGCTGTAAGACTATTTAAGGTTTCTTCCCTCTTTCAATAAACGGCATTCGGCTTTCTGCTGAGGCGAGTGACCCGCTGTCTTTGTCTCTGTTTTTTGATCCACAGCCCCTCGCTCGGACATGGTGAAAGGGTGGTGGTAGCGCGGGCGTTATCGCTACACCTATCATCCTTAGGATTTTGTGTTTAAGACTGATGAGATAACTATTCATTAGTAATTTAACATACAGGGCTGAAGAGAAAGCTTGGATGTTAAGAAAACTTGCTACTCTTACAGAGGACCTGGTTTGGGTTTGTGAGAAAAGAATAATCTTTGTGTGACACAAAGGAACACATAAACAAAACAAGAGTAGCTCAGAAGGTTTTTTTTTTCCAGAAAGGGTTTTTGAAAACTCAAGCCAGGCTAGTGAGCATGCATGTCCAAGATGTTCTCTGTTGTTTATCCCTAAATGCAGGTGAAGACTGTATCTCATCCAATTGGTCGGAGCTTGAAATCACAATCTGAGATGATTGGCAAATCAGTACAAAGGAGGAGATTCAGGGAATATGGGTCCTCATCAGGCTAACTATCTTTGACTTAAAATATCTCTATATATCTCACAATCTCCCCCTATATTATACTTTGTTCAAAGCTAGCCAGCATATGTTGACTTTGTGATGCCTTTATTAACAGTGAATTATTGTTATGATAAGTGATGCTCAAGCATGGCTTAAGGTGAGTCCACCTGTTGTGGAATATTCCTTTATACTGTGTGAATATATGTCACTGTGATTGGTTTAGTAAAATCTAAATGGCCAATAGCTAGGCAGGATTTTCAGGGAAGGGAGAATGCTAGGAAGAAGGGCAGAGGTGCCAGGAGTCACCAGTAGACTCAGAGGAAGCAGGACATGCAGGAGAAGTAACAAGCCATGATCAACGTGGCAGCATGTGAATTAATAGAAATAGGTTAGTTTAAGTTATAGGAGCTAGTTAGAAACAAACCTAAGCTATTGGCTGAGCTGCCATAATTAATAATAAGTCTCTGCATTGATTTTTTTTTTTTTTTTTTTTTTTTGTGAGCTGGCAGCCCAAAGAAAAATCCATCTACAAATGGTTCCCAATGTCCAGGCACATGTTTCCACATAAGACCTGATTTTAAAAAAAAACCCAAACACAGTTTCCTAGTCCCATAGTCTCTCATGCAGGCCCTGGTATAGAGAGGCATATTCCGGCCACTGTCTTCAGACTTGAGCCACCAACATGAGCCCTGCCAAAACACTATGAGCTAAGCTAAGCTCATAGTGGGGCATTCACCAACCTAAGACAGAGCACCTGTGTGGCCTGGGCAGGCGTCTCCATGACAGGTAAGGTGACCTGCTGACGTCCCATGCAACCCAAGTCAGAAGCTCATTTTTTAATAAAAGGGGGACCTGTAGAGCCCTGGCCCCCATTTTGGGTAATTGCTGCCTTGCTTGTGCACCTTGACCTTGAGATCCTCCCTATGCCAATTCCCTGCCAAGTTCCGCCCTCCTGAATGCTTAAGAGAAGTTCCTTGTCTGTGTATCCTGAATAATGGGCGTTAACAGATTAGAAGCAAGATTGTAAAACATCAGTAGCGAACTTCTGCCCTCCGGGGTCCTCCCATTGTACTGTAAGCCTGTATTTAAGATCTCCTCCCCCCTTCAATAAATGACATTCGGCATTTAAAATTAATATATATATATATATATATAATTGAATGAATACTGCGAATGTAACCTATGAATACCACAAATGTGATTAATATCATGAGTGTAATTAATGAATATCATGAGTGTAATTTAAAAAATAAATTAATTAATTAAAAAAAAGAATAGAAGAAAAAAAGAAAAAAAAGATTCTATTTTTATCTTTGATTATATGTCTGTCTGTGTGTATGTGCATATGAGTGCAGTGCCCTCAAAGGCCAGAAAAGGGAACTGGAGTTACAGGCAGTGGTAGGCCATCTGACCTGAACTCAGTCCTCTGGAAGAGAAGTAGGCACTTTTTTTGTTGTTTTGGGGGTTTTTTTGTTTTTTGTTTTTCAAGACAAGGTTTCTCTGTGTATTTTTGGTGCCTGCCCTGGATCTCGCTCTGTAGACCAGACTGGCCTCGAACTCACAGAGATCCGCCTGGCTCTGCCTCCCGAGTGCTGGGATTAAAGGTGTGCACCACCACTGCCTGGCTTGCTTCCCACTCCTTAACTACCTGCTGTTTCAGCTGAGATACATGCTCTCCCATGCTTTCCCCTGGTTAGCTGCAAATTCACACCAGACTTCCAAGTCAGTCATTTCCAAGTGTCAGCTCCCTTTGGTAACCAGCTTGTGCTGAGGGCACAGGGCAAAAAAAACTCATGAGTCTCCTCTAGAAACCAGTAAATATATATGTCAAAATTTTTATTTAAAAATGAATATATATATATATACATATATATATGGAGGTCTGATATAAAAACTTACTCTGATGTAAAAACACTCTGGCTTTATCACTTGGCAATAGAGGCCACATTGCAGTCTTTGGACTTCCTATTTCCATGATCTCATTAGACATCCAGGATGGTAAAAGGCAAAAGAAGGTGAGGGAATGTGAGAAGAGGACTGGGACATGTGCAGCTCCATTAACCAAGGTGGCAGTGAAGTAACATGGCTGTCAGCATCTTAGTGATGTCACTCTCCAAGACAGAAGTCAAGTCACAAGGCTGCTGCCATCCTGATAATGTCACTAACTAAACATTTGAGTTAGTTAGCATGGATATAGGAGGAGAAATTACCCTCAGGTGTGTAGGTCCAAAATAGCAAAGCAAAGAAATGGAGGAAGGAATTCATGGTCTCAAACCAAGAAAGGAGAGCCCATAAGTCTCACCACACAAGTTGTAACTGTGGGTATCGAGCAATGTCATCGGGATCGCCTTTTTACCTCCCCTCAGCTCCTAGACAGACACAGAATGTTGCTAAGAAAGAATCCATGAAGAAAGCAGAAGCAATGGGGAGGTGTGCCCTAGGCCCATAGGTGGTGCTGTTGCTCTGGGAGCACATGGAGAAACTGAGGTGAAAGTAACCTTGGTGCCATCTTGTCACATCTGAGAACCAAATAGGCTAAGACTAGACAGATCTGTTACCCTCTGCGTTGACTGGAATTTAAAACTAGAAATTGGCACGTTAAAAATAGTCAGTCCTGATTGAAAACCTTAGCAGTCGTACTTGGTGCTTAGAAAAGCAACTGCCCAGTGACCACAGGACATAAGCGATGTCATACGCATCACTTATCATACCAAGCCACTCTTCCCAAGCCTGATCAAAAGTCATCCAAGGTCTCTGAGGGAACATGGTGAGGAGGGGAAGAAGGGAGAATCTGCGTGTAGAGAGACTTTCTTGATTGATGATTGATGTGGAGGGTTCAGCTCACTAAAGACTGTGCCACCCCAGTCAGGTGGGTTATGGTAAACATGGAGCATATGGCCACCCCAGCTAGGTGGGTTATGGTATACCTGGAGTATATGGAAGTTCTGATTTTAGTTTTTTGAGAAACCTTCACAATTCCATAGTGACAGAACTGATATAAACTCCCACCAAAGGGATAAGCAGTTCCCTTTTCCCACATCCTCGCCACCAGCATTATTATTTCCCCTTAATAATAGCCATTCTGACTGGGTTATATAAGAAAGCAGGCTGAGCAAGTCATGATGAGCAAGCCAATAATAAGGAGCATTCTTCTGTGGCAAAGACTCATGTTTGTCAAAGTGCTGAGAACAAGAGAATGCTGAGCATTAAGCCTTAAAGAAGATGTCCATACTACACACACACACACACACACACACACACACACACACACACACACACACGGCTTGGGAAACATTGTGGAAGAGAGAATGCTATGAAGCCTATCTTATATGCTTGACATGGCTCCGGGACTCAGGAACTCACAACAGTTGTGACTGCCTGCATAGGGCCTACACAAGACTGAACCAAGGACTAGAGAACGTCACCTTTCATCTCTGCACAGATGTTCCAGAAATTTGTGCTGTAAGTGTTCTTTTAATCTATTTTCTATTATTTTATCTGAACACTTGAATAGATGTCTCATGATGTTCTTTTGCTTTTGTTTATATAGTTCTCAGTAAGGTTTTAGGACTTACTTTTCTCCAATCAATTTACTAGAAGGCATTCTGTACTTTATGCTTCAGCCATACCAAAATATTCTCTCTCTCTCTCTCTCTCTCTCTCTCTCTCTCTCTCTCTCTCTCTCTCTTTCTCTCTCTCTCTCTCATTCTCTCAGTGTTTTTAGAGACAGAGTTTCTCTGTGTAACAGTCCTGGTGATCCTGGAACTCCCTTTGTAGATCAGGCTGGCCTAGAACTCACAGAGATCCACCTGCCTCTGCACCCTGAGTGCTAGGATTAAAGGCATGTGCCACCACCTCCTGGCTAAAAGTCAATCTAATATTTAATCTTTATCTTTATCTACTCTGTTCTCTCCCACTTCTAATTTTATTAACTACAATCTGAGTACTCTCTATAATATCTTATGAAAATAGTACCTCAGTGAGGCTGGAGAGATGGCTCAGTAGTTAAGAGCACTGACTGCTCTTCTAGAGGACCTGGGTTCAATTCTCAGCAACCACACAGTAGCTCACAAGTGTTTGTATCTCCAGTTCCTGGGAATCTGGCACCCTCACACAGACATACATGTAGGCAGAACACCAATACACATAAAATAAAAATAAACCATTTAAAAAAGCAAAGGCAAAAATCAATTATTAATCCCACAAAACTGGCAAATAATGAGACAGAGATAGATGAAGTCCAAGAGAATGCAAACTAATGATTTCAAGTGTGTTTGAATTAGTAGGACAGGTCCATAGGGTCGAGGAAATTGACTCAAATCAGTTAACAAGGCATGCACATAACATCATTTCCTTATGAGCCAGCCTGGTGTCTGCCTGAGGTTCTAGCAACAGGCGCTGTCAGAATTCCTGATTGTGCCCAGCCAATGAGGGATGACCACGCAATGCCACCAGATTGGGACACAGCCTGGGTACTTGGAGAAGGGTATATAAGGAGTCTGCAGTTTGCCTTCAACTGACTCCTGGTGTCTGCGTCATTGACACCATGCCTTCTCACCCCCTCCCCCGAGGGAGCTGTTAGGATCCAGGGACATTTGAAGACACAAAGGAATGGCTGAATGAAATAAGGATGGTGGTGGGTGGTATGAAAGAGAATTTAGCAAAAGATAAAATGCTATAGAAAGACCAACCTGAAGTGTCAAAAATAAAATTTAAAAACAGGCAGTAACTCAAATTTTAAAAATCTGGGGAGTGTCAGCAATAGAATGGACCAAAGGGAGAAAAGAATATCTGAGATTGAAGACAAGATGGAGGAACTAAAATAATCCAAAAAGATAAAGTAATAAGATATCAGTGAAAATTTCAAGATACATGATAGACCTTGAAAAGATCAAATTTATGGGTTGTAGGCATAAAAGAAGACTCTCATTTGAAAGGCGTAGAAAATATTGTCAAAAGGATTGTAACAAAAATTCTGAGAGCTAGGGAAAGAGATGCCTATCCAGATACAAGAGAAATTTAGGACCCCTAACATAAAAGACCAAAAAAGAACCTCCTCTGTCAAATTATAATGAAAACACTAAATATACAGAACAAAGAAAACAGCAAAAAAGAAACATCAAGTCCCATATGAAGGCATGCCTATCAGCATAACAGCAAATTATTCAAGTAAAACCTGAAAAGCCAGAAGGAAGTAGGAAAGTTTAGTTCAGGTTCAAAAAGATAGCAACTGCCAACCCAGAATAGCAAAGCTCTCTGTCAAAACTTAAGGAAAAATGCTGTGGGATGTTCTGTATGGCAAATGTGTTGCTAATAAAGCACTGATTGACCAGTGGCTAGGCAGGAAGTAGGCGGGACTAACAGAGAGAATTAAAAGAGCAGGAAGGCAGAAGGAGACTGCCTGCCTGCCTGCCAGCCAGCAACCGCCAGGACAAGCAGCATGTAAAGATGCCGGTAAGCCACGAGCCATGTGGCAAGATATAGATTTATGGAAATGGATAACTTGAGATATAAGGACAGTTAGCAAGAAGCCTGCCACGGCCATACAGTTTATAAGCAATAGAAGTCTCTGTGTTTCCTTGGTTGGGTCTGAGCGGCTGTGGGACTGGCAGGTGAAAGAAATTTATCCTGACAGTGGGCCAGGCAGGAAAACTCTAGCTACAGAAAAATACAAGCTTTCCATGATGAAACTAAACTAATGGAATTTATGGCCACTAAACCAGCTCTACAAAAGATACATAAAGCCACAGCAGCAAATAAAACATACTAGAATATTTAAGCAAGAGATGAAGAGGGGAAAAACCCAAACATTATTTAAAAAATCAAGAAAACAATAGAAATCAATATAAAATTTTCAACAACTGAATATCAATGGTCTTGATTTCCCTGTAAAAAGACACAGACCTATAGATTGGATGAAAAAAGTAGAATCTATTTGCTGTCTCCAAGAAATGCTCCTCACCACAAAAGACAGACATTAATTTAGGGTGAAAAGCAGCTGGATCTAGGAAACAAGTAGGCATCACCAAGCTAATACCTGACAAAACAGACTTCAAACAAAAATTGGCGAGAAAAAATAAAGAGGCTACTACTATACTTCTTTAAGTGTAAGTGCATCCATTTTCATAGAAGAAATACTACTAGAGGCAAAGACACAGATTACCTGCAGCTCAGTCCTGTGGAGTAACTTCAACACATGGCTCTCACCAATTGATAGATCTTCTAGACAAAACAATAAAACTGCCTAATTGACATCATAGGTTGAATTAATATTTCATCCAAATACTACAGAATAAACATTTTTCTCAGCAACCAATGGAACTTTCTATGAAACTGATCATATATTAGGGCTCAAAGCAAGTCCTCTCTCTCTCTCTCTCTCTCTCTCTCTCTCTCTCTCTCTCTCTCTGTTTTTCAAGACAGGATTTCTCTGTGTATCTTTGGCTGTCCTGGAACTCACTTGGTAGCCCAGGCTGGCCTTGAACTCACAGAGATCTGCCTGCCTCTGCCTCCCAAGTGCTGGGATTAAAGGCGTGCGCCACCACCACCACCACCACCACCACCACCACCACCACCACCAGACTTACTTATTTTACGTCCTGGCTGCAGTTTCCCCTCCCTTCTCTCCTCCCACTCCCTACCCCTCTGTTTCCACCCGACCCCCAATCCACTCCTCCTCCATTGTTTCTGTTCAGGAAAGAACAGGTATCCCATGAATATCAACAAAACTTGGCATATCAAGTTGCAGTAAGACTAAGCACCTCCCCATATATTAAGGCTGGGCAAGGTGACCCAGTATGAGAAGTAGGGACCCAAAAGTTAGTAAAAGAGTCAGAGACAGCCCCTGCTCCCACTGTTAGGAGTCCCATAAGAGGATCAAACTACACAACAATAACCTACATGCAGAGTGCCTAAGTCAGTCCCATGCAGGCTCCTTGGTTGTCAATTTGGTCTCTGTGAGCCCCTATGAGCCCAGGTTAATTGATTCTGTGCGTTTTCTTGTGGTGTCCTTAACCCCTCCAGCTCCTACACTCTTTTCTCCCCCTCTTCTGCAGGATTACCTGAGTTCTGCCTAATGTTTGGCTGTGGGTCTGTATTTGTTTCCATCAGTTGCTGGATGAAGCCTCTCTGATGACAATTGGGATAGGCACTAATCTATGCATATAGCAGAATATTGTTATCAGATTTGGTTCTAACTAGGTCCCTGGGTCATCCAATCTGTAGGTCCTGGTGCTCCAGGCAGTGTCAGGGGTGAGCTTACTCTCCTGGTATGGGTTTAAGTCTCGATCAATCATTGGTTGGCAACTCCCTTAATCTCTAGGCCAACCTTACTGTTGTGGAATAATCTTTTTGTACACTGTGAAGATTTGTCACTCAGATTGGTTTAATAAAAAGCTGAACAGCCAATAGCTAGGCAAGATTTTCAGGGTAGAAAGGATGCTGGGAAGAAGAAGGGTGGAGACATTGAGAATCATCAGCCAGATGGAGAGGAAGCAGCATGGGCAGTACAAAGTAAAGGTAATGAAGCCACAAGACAAAAAGTAGATTGATAAGAAAGGGTTGATTTAAGCTGTAAGATTTGGTTAGTTCAAGCCTAAGCTATTGGCTGATCATTTATAATTAATAATAAGTCTTAGTGTGGTTATTTGGGAGCTGGCAGGCAGGATAGAAAAATCTGCCTACATATGGCGCCCAACTTGGGGCAACGTAGATCCACATTAGACCTTAGAAAGCTTTAAAAAAGCTTCTAAACACACAAAAGCTGAGCCAAACGCAGCTTCCTAGTCTGGTGTCTCTCATGTTGGCCACAGTACAGAGACACGTCTCCTGGCAGCTGCCTACATGCTTGAGCCGCCCGTGCTATGTGAGCTAAGCCACATGGCGGGTTAAGGTTTTGCTCATACAGACAGAAAAGGTTACAAAGCAGGTTCAGTAAAGTAGGTTCAGATGGAAAAAACCTCTAACCAGGTTACAGTGTGTTTAACAATGTGTGTAGGCTTAAGAAAAAAATGGGTATAGACAGTCATAGAAAAAATAGTTTAAAAATGATAAAGTAAGGTCTTTAAAGAGAAAGCAAAGTTAAAAAAAAGAAGAAGCTGCATAGATATGGGAAATACACAGGGAGTCTGGATCCTGTATGTTATTGTATTGTCTTTGTTTTTTTTTTTTTTTTTTTTTATTGCTGATGAACAAACAACAGTTGCTGAGAGACACTGGATTATAGAAACTACTAAATTAAACTAACCTACATATTTTTTAAATGTCTTAACTTCAAAATGGAAGTAAAAAATATGTTGTGGTGAAGAAGAGGTTATGCTTTTGTTTCCACAGGAAACAAAAGGCTGTGGATCTGTTCAAGGTTAAAGAGGATCAGGTTTAATGGGGAAGACCCCCTGAAAATCCTGGCTACAGACATAAAGAAAGAAACCCAGAAAAATTACAAGACAGGTGACATATTTTACCTACTCAAACGTAAAACAAAAAAATCATCTTTAACTGACTTGTGCACACCACACATTCAATACTTGTGTTAATACAGATATGTATGTTACCTTTGAAAGTTTGTGTGTTTTCAGAGCAAAGGGACCAGACACCCATGAAAATGGGTGGCCCAGGTGATCCAGCCTCTCAGAGTGCCTCTGTTGCAGTTTCCTCAGAGTTCTGCATCCAAAACAGCTTCAAGGCTATTGGCTGAGATGGTCCAGCCTCACAGACTATTCCAGCCAGGACTTGACCATTATCCTATTTTTTTCTGGGTCCCTTAAAGATACCAGCACCCCCAGACAACAGGAAGCAGTATGGAGAAAACAACACCCACATTCCCAAGAGACGTGGTGGATGGTTATGGGTTATTCAATGGGTTATAGATGTTTGACATTGTGTAAGGGGGATATAAAAATATAATATAGGATAAAAAGACAACTATTAACCTCAAATATTTTACATTGGTATGGATTTTGCTATATTGATACAAATTTAAAGTTATTTTTGTTATACTAAATGTATGTTTCTACTCTTGTTTAAGGTATTGTACCTATGCATCTCATTTAACAATGTAATGTAAATTTCTAGTCCTTGAATGTTATTATTACAAACTATTTAGGATAATGAAGAAATACAGGTTAGTAATCATCTATAATAATCAAACTTGTAGTCATATTAGGTATGCTTTCAAGATTAAACAGATATATTTTAGATAGACAGATGATCTTCAAATGTTTCAAAGACCTACAGAATATGGCATTTAAAATGTTTTGTTAACATAGGGCTTTTCGTGACAATGAGACACATCTGCTCCTGGCAGCACCAGTTTACTTCAGAGAAGATAATAGGCATTGAAGAAACTCCACATGGAGTTTGCTTTCTTTATGGCAAAAGCTAGCCATTTGGGCAAGAAACTGCCCTTGCCTTGACTGTTGACAGTATCTTGTCCAAACTAGACCAGGAGGACACAAAGAAAAGTGACTGCCAAACTTTGCTGAGACAGAGTAGGACAGTCTTTCAAAAATTCTTGCTTCACAGAAAAGTCTGTCAGATATTCTAGGCCTGTAGGCCAAAGATAGATGCCCCAGTATTACAGAGGAAACTTGGTGACTGTCCAGACAGCCAGCTGTTTCTGTCATTTATTTTAGTTTTGGAAGTTGCTTGCTCTGTACTTCCTGTTTACTAAGGTAATTTTATATCCTTCTGGGGTCTTTGGTGGAGTTGAAGACTAGACATTCATAGTTATAGTTTCCCTTAGTTATGATAGAAGGTAAATTAGGTACAGAGCTTTAAACTCATCAAGATAAATAAATAATGGAATATTTTCTCCAAATATGCCAAATACAAATGAACTGAACATTGTAAATGTAATTCCTACCTGATAATTGTTTCGATTGTTTATAATTTTATTATGTTAGAGTTAAAACCTTTTCTTTTTATTTAGACAAAAAGGGAGAAACATGGAATAATCTTTTTGCACACTATGAAGTTTTGTCACTCGGATTGGTTTAATAAAAAGCTGAATGGCCAATTGCTGTGGGATGTTCTGTATGGCAAATGTGTTGCTAATAAAGCACTGATTGGCCAGTGGCTAGGCAGGAAGTAGGCGGGACTAACAGAGAGAATTAAAAGAGCAGGAAGGCAGAAGGAGCCAGCCTGCCAGCCTGCCAGCCAGCAACCGCCAGGACAAGCAGCATGTAAAGATGCCGGTAAGCCACGAGCCATGTGGCAAGATATAGATTTATGGAAATGGATAACTTAAGATATAAGGACAGTTAGCAAGAAGCCTGCCACGGCCATACAGTTTATAAGCAATAGAAGTCTCTGTGTTTCCTTGGTTGGGTCTGAGCGGCTGTGGGACTGGCAGGTGAAAGAGATTTATCCTGACTGTGGGCCAGGCAGGAAAACTCTAGCTACAGCCAATAGCTAGGCAGGATTTTCAGGGCAGAGAGGACGCTGGGAAGAAGAAAGGATGGAGCTGCAGAGAGTCACCAGTCAGATGGAGTGGAAGCAGCATGGGTAGTAAAGGTAATAAAGCCATGAGACAAAAGTAGATTGATAAAAATGCATTAATTTAAGTTGTAAGCTAGTTAGTAACAAGCCTAAGCTACTGGCTGATCTTTTATAATTAATGATAAGTCTTGGTGTGGTTATTTAGGAGTTGGCAGGCAGGACAGGAAAAATCCACCTACACCATACCCCAGCATATCCCCTAGGCAAGACAGATTGTAGGTCAAAGGTCATGTGGCTGGGTTGGTTTCCCACTCCCTCCACTTGAAGTCTTGCCTGGTCACAGGAGATAGCAAGTTCAGGCAATGTGTCCACTGTTGCTAGGAGTTTTACCTGGGGTCATCCTTGTAGACTCCTGGGAAATTCCCTTGTGCCGGGTTTTTACCTGATCCTAAAATGTGCTCCCCACCCTCTTTCCAGTAGTCCCTTTCAGTACTCTCTCTCTGCCCCTCAACATGATTGCTCATGTTCCCATCCTCACCTCCCAACAGTCTATTCACAAAAATCTCTTCTATTTCCCCTTCCCAGGGAGATCTAGGTGTCCAGCCTTGAACCCTCCTTGTTACCTAGTCTCTCTGGATCTGTGGATTGTAGCATAGCTATCCTTTATTTTACATCTACTATCCACTTATAAGTGAGTACATACCAAAATTGTCTTTCTGGGTCTGGTTTACTTAACTCAGGATGATTTTTTTTTGTAGTTCCATCCATTTGCCTTCAAATTTCCTGATGTCCTTATTTTTAACAGCTGAGTAATTCTCTATTATGTAAATGTACCACATTTTCTTTATCCATTCCTTGGTTGAGGGACATCTAGGTTGTTTCCGGGTTCTGGCTGTTATGAATAATGCTGCTATGAACATAGTTGAGCAAGTGTCCTTGTTGTATGATTGAGCATCCTTTGGGTATATGCTCAAGAGTTCTGAGGCTGGGGTCTTGTGATAGATTGGGGAATCAATTTTCATACTTGCCTACAAACTTACTTCCCTTTTTATTGTGTGAAGCCTTCACTAATCATTCTTTATCAATAAAAAATCAGGAGTCAGATATCTGAGTAAACCTGAAAGATCAGAGAAGCAGGGGAGCAGCCGCCAGTGACTTTCTGCCTCTTTCGTTCCTTCCTCCAAAAGGGCAGAGAACCTCTCTCAGCCCTGCCTTACTACTTCCTGTCTCCTCTCTGTCTATAGTCCTCCAAACCTCTATGGTTAATTTTGGTCAGCTAGTAGCTAGCTCTGCCCTCTGCCCTCTGCCTCTAATCAAGCTTTATTTGTCAGAACACAATCAAAATATCACACAATTGTGATATTTTCCTTTTACTTTTTTTTTTGTATTTGTGGTGTTGGGGATTGAACCATGGCCTCACACAAGTATGTGTTCTACCACTGAGCTCCTGTCTCAGCCCTGTTACAAAATTTTAACAGCACATTAACATTATAATTACACTCATAAATACTTTAGAAGTTATATGTAATACATAAGGATATGATTATAGCCAAATTTTTATTATCAGGCAACAAAATTAGCATTTCTTTATACACTGTGTTTGATTATCTATGATTATGCCCACACACTTAGGAATAAGATTTAATGCTAAAACACAATGGGAAAATGTCTGAAATGCTACAGGGAAAAAGTATGGCTTGAAAGTATTAAATTTGTCCAATTTATTTGGGAAAATACTAAATAAGAAAGAAGTTACATATGGCTGAGAACTGTTTAGGTAATGGGTCCTTCAAATAACTTCAGAATTCAAGCCAGATACAATGGATCTCTTGAATCTCACTACAGGGCAGCCTCTTTCCTGTGGGAAATTGAGAGGTCTGCTAAGGGAAAAAGCTAATTGCGACCATTTATAAGGGTAGGCTGAGGGGCTTGTGAATGAGTACATTGTTGCAGCCATAGCCCGCATTTCTCTCCTGCAGGGTCTTCTTCCTGAAACTGCTCAAGGTGAGACAGACTCCCCTGGGAGATGGACTCTCTCTACAGACATTCTTTTCTGTGCTGATGGATAACAACTGATCAAAGGTCATCTATAATCTCATAGGATTCCTGTTTTTACAACCAAGACACTGTATCACTAACCACCTTTGATAGGGAAAAACTACCTACCTTTCATGCACTATATAAAAAAAGCTTCCAAAATGGCCTCTATGAAGTCTGGTTTATAGATAAAAAGCAAGCACTAAACAATAAGAAAACGGCAAGGAGATCACAGGAAATAAGCTATTGTAATCACATTGATTGACAGGAACTGCACAGGGTGTTGAATGGTTGTTGCGTATAAATTTTAAGTAACAACTACAATAAGTAGGACAAGTTGCTAGAGTAACAAATAACATCAAAGTTTCAGCAAATCTTTTAAAAGATGTCTTAGTTACTTTTTTATTGCTGTGACAAAACACGATGATGACCAAGACAACGTAGAAAAGTGTTTAATTTTCCCATCATGATTTCAATGTTCCTTGCTCATAGAATCCCTCCTCTCTCTCATCGATCGGACTCCTGGAGCTCCGCCTGGCGCCCAGCCGTGGATCTCTGCATCTTCTTCCATCAGTCACTGGATGAGGGCTCTATGATGACAGTTAGGGTATTATATTAGGATATTCAGCCATCAGGCACCCTCTCGACTATTGCACAGATGGCCAGCCAAACTAGTGGAAACGCATGAACTGTGGACCAATAGCTGAGGAGCCCCCTTGGAACTCGACTAGGCCCTATGGATAGGTGAGACAGTTGTTTAGCTTGAACTGTTTAGGGGGCCCCCTGGCGGTGGGATTGAGATCCACCCCTGGTGCATGAACTGGCTGGCTTTCTGGGGCCCAGTGCCTATGGTGGGACACTTTGTGCACCCTTGGAGCAGGGAGGAGGGGCTTGGCTCTGCCTCAACTGAATGCACCAGGCTCTGCTGAATCCCCATGGAAGACCTTGCCTTAGAGGAGGTGGGAAAGGGGGGTGGGTTGCGGGGGAAGGCTGGGGGGCCGGAAGGAGGGAGGAGAAGGGAATCTGTGGTTGGTATGTAAAATGAATAGAAAATCTCTTAATAATAATAATAATAAAAGAAAAGTACTTCATTAGGCTTATGGGTTCAGAGGGTCCTTAGTTTCAGAACAAGGCATGGTGGCAGGAACAGCTGAGAGATCACATCTTGATGCACAGGTAGGAGGCAGAGAGAGATAACAAGGAATGGCTCGAGCCTTTTGAAACCCGAAAGCCTACCTCCAGTGACACATCTCCTTCAACACGGCCATACCTCCTAATCCCGAACATTTTTACCAACTGGGACCAAATGTTTGAACATATGACCCTGTGGAAGCCATTCTCATTCAACCTACCCCATTTTACTTCCTGCTGTTCTGCTGCCTTTATTTGCTGAAATTAACCATGAAAGCATTTGCTTATTTCAAGAACTATTATTTGTGTGTCTTTTGGGTTTTTTTTCCCCTGTGCTAGAAGTAGAACATAGAGACTAGAAAATCACCCTGATACTGAGCTACACCCCTAGATCTTGTTTTGCTTTTTTGAGACACTTTAGTGTCACTGGCCTCAAATTTGCAATAGTCTTGTCTTTGTCTCCTGAGTCCTGGGATTAGTCTACTACCCCTGACTTAAAGTACTTTAAAAAATACTAAGCTTAAATAATGGTATCTTCTGACCATTGTGAATTAAGCTGCAATGAATACTGGTGTGAAAGTTTATATGAAATATCTGCTTTTAAAAAATATTTATTTTTACTTTTAATTACATAATGTGTCTGTGGGGATCATGTGCACTTGAGTGGTCAAAAAATAAGCTTAATAAGAATATTAAAAATGATGATGATCGGGCAGCAATGGTGTATGTCTTTAATCCCAGCACTCAGGAGGCAGAGGCAGGTGGATCTCTGTGAGTTTGAGGCCAGCCTGGTCTACAGAGTGAGTTCCAGGACAAGCTCCAAAACTACACAGAGAAACCCTGTCTTTAAAAAAAAAAGATAATGAAGCTGGACATTGTTGTAGAACATTATTTTAAGATGTGTTACATTTGTTTTTGCTGTGGAACATTTTTACGTTGCATTTATTTAACTCTGTGAAGCTGTGTTACTGTGCCTGTCTAAAACACCTGATGGTCTAATAAAGAAGTGGCCAATATTGAGACAGGAAAAAGGATAGGTGGGGCTGGCAGGCAGAGAGAATAAATAGAAGGAGAAATCAGAGAGAAGGAGGAAGAAATAGCAAGAGAACAAAGAGAGGAGGATGTTAGGGGCCAGCCACACAAGTAAGATACACAGAAGTAAGAAAAGGAAAAAGCCCAGAGGCAAAAGGTAGACGGGATAATTTAAAGTTAAGAAAAGCTGGCAAGAAACAAGCCAAGCTAAGGCCGGGCATTCATAATTAAGTATAAGCCTCTGTGTGTGATTTATTTGAGAGCTGGGTGGTGGGCCGCCAAAAGACCAAAGACCAAAGAGCCAAAAGAGTAAAGAGTAAACAAAACCAACAACAGGGCATGGTGGCACATGTCTTACATAGAGAAACCCTGTCTCGAAAAACAAACAAACAAACAACAACAACAAATAATAATGATGATGATGATGGGCTGGAGAGATCCCTCAGTAGTTGAGAGTGTGCATTGGTCTTGTGGAAGACCTGAGTTCAGTACCCAGCACCTTTGGTAGCTCACAATAGCCTGTAACTCCAGCTCCAGAGGATCCAGCAGCCTCTGCAGGCACATGATACACACACACACACACACACACACACACACACACATGCATGCATATATAAAAATATTTTTTTAAAAGCAGACACTTCATATAAACTTTCACACCCGTGTTCATTGTTGCTTGTAGTGGTTACAAGATACAAACAGGAGCTGAGAGATGGCTTGGCAGTGAAGAGCACTTGCTACTTTTGCAGAGGACCTGGGTTTAGTTTTCAGCATTCATGTGGCAGGCAGCTCATAACTATCTGTAACTCTAGTTCTGGGAGAACCAAGGCCCTCTTTTGGCTTCCACACATATCAGGAACACAAGTGGTGCACACACGTAAATGCAGGCAAACATACACATAAAACATTTTTAAAGAGACACGCAAACAACCCATGTCTTTTAGCAGATGAAACAAATTAACAAAACGCAGTATATGAATATGACCGAACACTACTAGGCCATAAAAAGGAACAAAGTCCTTAAACGTGGTACAATGTGTTTCAACCTTGAATATATACTACAAGAAATAAACTAGTCACAAGGGACATCACTTACATGAAATATCCAGATCAGGCAAATTCACAGACATTAATGCTAGTTAGAGGCTACCTTGGCTTGGAGTGAGGGGAAAAGGAGAGTGATGGAAACGTTTTCAGGGAGAATGGTGATGATGGCGTAGGCACTGTACACATAGTTAACGCCACTCAACTGCACCTTTAAAAATGTTAACTAATGTTAGTTAGGTCACAAAGCAGGTGACAAAGTGCAGCAGCGCTGCTGAATGAGTCTATCCCAATAAAACTGACAAGGCTTATTCCGCAGGGTGGTGTTCTCTAGTCTCTGAGTCAGCCTGGCAGTTTGTCCCCAAATAATTATTTTTCCACCCTAGTTCAATGGCTTCATTGTGCCTTGCTTACAAGAATAGCGACTTCTATGGGATAGACTCATTCAGTAGCTTTTTTTTTTTTTAATTTTATTTTATTTTTTTCCGAGACAGGGTTTCTCTGTGTAGCCCTGACTGTCCTGGAACTCTGTTGACCAGGCTGGCCTCGAACTCAGGGATCCACCTGCCTCTGCCTCCCAGGTGCTGGTATTAAAGGCGTACGCCCCCACAGCCCGGCTAATAAAGGATTTCTTAAAATTAAATTTTCATTACAGCATGATTTAAAATAAGAAACAAAACAAAACGCTTGGAGCAACCTAACAACCAACAACAGCTGAATAGTTTGCTACATCATCTTTTCATGGACATTACACTGCTATTAAAAAAATAATTGTGTGAGAACCTGGAAATAGATTACTTTGTAACATTCAATAAAAGAGAAAAATTGAGCATTGCCTTTGAAAACGTGAGAAACGCCCACAACACTTAGGTGAGAGTTGGCGGAGGCAAAATAACTTGCTCCTATAACCTTGATGTACTTTATTAAGAATTAAAATTAAGTAGAATGCATCTCTCTGGTAGCAAGGATCGGAGTTCCAGAGGGACCTGTGCAGGTTGGGGACAGTCCGAGCATGTCCGCCCGAGGCCCTGGGCTCTGAGGACTGCAGAGCTCTTTCTGCTCCAGACACTGCACCAGCGCGCTCTACCGAATTATCTCTCAGCTTCCACACAGACCTCAGAAGCCTTTCCGCCCTCAGTCCTCAGACAGCTTACACCCCAACCACCCCCA
>CABHPP010069062.1:0-60990 GCA_902168425.1 Peromyscus attwateri | reverse complement strand
CCAACCAGCTCCCGAATCGTGACACAGAGACTTATTAGTAGTTTTAAATTTCTGGCTAGCTCTTTTTAACATTATTAACCTGTTTCTCTATCTACCCTTGCCTCGGGGCTTATTACTTTCTTACATCTGTAGATCTTACTTTCGCTGCTTCTCCGTGTCTGGCTGACTTTTGCCTGGCTTCTTGCTCTAGGCATCACCCTTTCTCCTTCTCTTCTTTCTTCTCCTCTCAAGCCTAGATTTCTCCTATTTATTCTCTCGGCCTCACAGCCCTGTCTGTCCTTCTTCTGCCTGGCTATTGGCCTTTCAACTCTTTATTAGACCAATCGGGTGCCTTAGGCAGGCAAGGTGAAGCAAATGCAACACCTCTTTACATAAAATGCATAAACAAAAGTAACACACAGTTTACACAGAGAAACTCTGTCTCGGAAAAAAAAAAAAAGATAATAAACTGTGTGATGGCACAAGCTTATAATCCCGGCTGCTTGGGAAGTTGAGACAGGAAGCCAAAAGAGAGGTTGCCATCAAAGCTGACTCACGTGCAGCCCCTGGAACTTGGGTGCTGCTGCTTCATATGACGACAACACTTTCTGACGCACAAGTCTGTACAGGGAGAGCAAGAGCACTACCGCAGTGATCAGGCGCCCTTGGAGTACTGAGCATGCCCACAGCTGACATCTCCCCTGGCTGCCAGTAAGGCCAGGACCAGGACCAGGCAAGAAGCCCCAGCCCAGCAGGTTGACTGTCACATGCCTATAGTCCTAGTACTCAGGAGGATGAGGCAGGAGGATGGCCATGAGTTCAAGATCAGCTTGGGCCACAAAACAAAACCCTGGCTTTAAAGGAAAGTGCTGGAGAGATGTTAAGAATGGTTGCTGTACTTGTGCAGGTCTGGAGTTTGGTTCCCAATACCACATCCCACAGCTCACAACTACCTACGACTCCATTGTCAGGGGATCCAATGCCCACTTGTGCCCATCTTGGGCACCCACACTCACACGCACATACACTCACACGCACATACACTCACACAAACACAAATGTATAATTAGAAATAAACCTTTTTAGATCCTCATGCCAACAATGGCCAAGCTAGGTGAAGCAGAGTTGCCTTGTCTGGCGGCCACAGAAGAGCAGGTCCAGTTTACAGCAGATGCTGAGCTGTGATGGGATAAGCATGTGGAAAGGACATCTACCAGACTCCCACACTGAAAACTGTCTCTTTAGCTGTGTGAACACTTCATCGACACTACTCCTGCCATCCCCACAGATTGGTTTTCCCAGATTGTACAGAAAGGAGGTCAGTGGCCAGGTGGTGGTGGCACATGCCTTTAATCCCAGCACTCAGGAGGCAGAGGCAGGCGGATCTCTGTGAGTTCAAGGCCAGCCTGGTCTTCAAAGCGAGTTCCAGGAAAGGTACAAAGCTACACAGAGAAACCCTGTCTCGAAAAACCAAAAAAAAAAAACAAAAAAAAAAACAAAAACCAAAAAACAAAAAAAAGGTCAGTGGACAATCCTTCAAGAGAATGGCAAAAGACACAAAGGACTTGACATTAAGCAGACTGAATGATCAGTGGATGGAGAGCTGCCAATCTAACGTCAGTTAGCATCAGGCACATACTAAGTCTGTTGATGCCAAAAAGTAACAAATGTTCAAAAAGTGAAACTGGAATCCAGTAATTTCAGGTGATATCTCACCAGCTATTTAATAAATGTGAGGTCTCCAAAAAATAATTATATCTTGTTAAAACACACAAGTCAGCCAGTACACTTGGGAGGCTGAACAGGAGGACTGTCTCAGGTTCAAGACCTGGCCTACAGAGGCCCTATCTCAAACACACACACAAACCAACATAGAAAGGGGTCTTTCCTCTTTTTCCCCCAAGGGATTGCTGGGCCTAGGCCTTGCCTCCAGCAGCAGGTACCCTTCATTCAAGGCAGCCACACATTGAGTAACTATCTCCCTCCACAGTCGAGGACATGGCCTTTGTGAGCATCTTGACCCTGGGGACCGCCACTTGGTTTGCCACAGTATTTAGGAAAGCTTCTGTGAGGGGCAGTGCCAGGGAAATACTAATGAGTTCTCCTCGCTTGCCTTCAGGGATAGGCTTTCCTGCTATTCTCTTGGTCAGGGTATGTAGGGTGGAAGCTCCTGGGTCCAGGAGTGCAGAACCACACTGAGGCCTTCCAGCAAGACTTCTCAGCTCACTCTTAAACTCCAAAGGATCCCAGAAGTTATTACCTGCATATTTATTTATTTATTTATTTATTTATTATGCACACAGAAAAGGTGCCAGATCTCATTACAGATGGTTGTGAGCCACCATGTGGGTGCTGGGAATTGAACTCAGGATCTCTGGAAGAGCAGTCGGTGCTCTTAACCACTGAGCCATCTCTCCAGCCCATAAAATGAACTTTTTTTTTTTTTTTTTTTTTAGCTGAGGATCGAACCCAGGGCCTTGCGCTTTCTAGGCAAGTGGTCTACCACTGAGCTAAATCCCCAACCCCCCTACATCTTTTTTTTCATGCTATATTTTTTTGCCCAGGAGTGGCCATTTGCTGGACTCTGGGTCACAGTAGATTAGTAAGAAACATCACACCCATCCACAGGTCAACAGCAACCCACAAAGTCCTGACCTTCAGCTGATGAGTTGAGGATGGAGTCCCTAGAGAGCCAGAACCTACTTGTCAGGAGATCCTCTCCTGTAGGGGCCACTGTGCCCAGCCTTGAGCCTAGTCTATATTCTGATGGCTCTCACCCCCTGAACTGGCAGCAATGTCTGTGAGAACCTTTCTTCTGAGGTGTAAGCCTTGAAACAGTGACACTCATCCATTGGTGCTGAGTCTATCTGGAAGGGATGGTAGGGAGATGCCCAGTCCCCCTTTCCAGAGACTATAAATCACAGACAGCCTGTGGCAGGTGAATTCAGGTGGTGACTTGACTATATTAAAGAATACTGAGAGAACTGGTCACACTTTATCTTGAGGCTCTCTGTGAGAATATTTCCAGAAACAGAGATGGGCCTGAGTCTGAGGGAACTGAGCCAGCATGGTGGCTCACACCCTTTTTCACAATTTGTGAGGCGGGACTCATGGGTGGTAAGAATTAGATTTAAGTCATGAGGGTGGCTCCCATGGTGGCATTAGTGGCTTTAGGAAAACTGAGCTAGCACACTTAGGTGGGACCCTAAGGCCTCAGAGAGCTCTGGGAATCATACAAGAAGACAGACCCTGGGCCCTGCAACCCTGTGTCCAGGAAGCTCAGAGGTACCCACAAACATTTCAGTTGGTCTGGAAACCGAACTCAGTTGACAGTTTGTCCAGCATGCATGAAACCCTGGGTTTGATCCTGAGCACTGCATAAGCTGTGTGTTGCAAAACTATAATCTTAACACTCGAGAAGTAGAGACAGGCAGATCAGCAGCTCAAGGTCATCCTTAGCTACATAGCCAGCTTCAGACCAGCCTGAGATACATGAGACCCTGTTTCAAAAAAGAAAGAAGTTTCAATGACTCAGAAGTCCTGGCCTTAGCCCGGCAGCAAGGAGGAGCCCCACAGTAGACAGACCCAGACACCTGGATTGACATTGCAGCTAGTGGAGAAAGAATGAGGAGGGCAGGCCATTTTCGTGTCCCAAGTGTCTGGAAAGAAGCTTCTAGTTATAAAGGAAGGCAGCTTGTGATGGGAACCCTGACAGCTCCTGGGGAAAGCCACCGGTCTGACAGCACTAGGCACCTGTCTACCAAGGTAATGCCGACACAGACAAGAGTCCTTGTTGTCACACGAGCACCAGCTATGTCTGAGAATCCTCAGACAAACCTCCAAGGACACAGCTTTCTGCAAGAGGCAACTCTTGTAGCTCCAATGTCAGTGTTCCTCTGCCAGCTCTGGTGCCAGGTCCTGACTGGTTCCCAGAAGGGCAGACAGCCCAGTACTCTGCTGCACAGAAAGACAGCTGCCAGGCAAATCTCATGACAGGGCTGCACAAGGGCCAGCTGGGCTGAGATCAGCACCTTCTCCTGATGGGAGTCCAGGAGTTTAGGGGTGACAACAGGCAGCTAAAAGATGTGTAAGGGTGACCCGGCAGAGCGGGGAAGGGATGCATGCACTGGAAGTGGTAACCTGT
This sequence comes from Peromyscus attwateri, assembly GCA_902168425.1. Taxonomy (NCBI): domain Eukaryota; kingdom Metazoa; phylum Chordata; class Mammalia; order Rodentia; family Cricetidae; genus Peromyscus; species Peromyscus attwateri. The sequence goes on along the minus strand of CABHPP010069062.1, from coordinate 56,867 downwards.
GTACAGATGCACCCCAAAGGGTTACCAAGAAGCCCCAGTCCAAGGCCTCTGCATTTAGACCAAGAGACAGCTGTGTGTGTGTTGGGGGCGGTGATGGCTACCTAAAGTGTAACCTCCTCCAGTACTGTAAATGAGAGCCACTTTCAGCAAGCTCTAGATGGGCACCTGATCACACAGGGGGGGCCCTTTGGCACTTCCCAGCTGGCCTCTACTGATCCTTTGTGGAGGCCCAGGCTAGGAAGAAACTGAGGGCTTCCTCTCCATAACCGGGACAACAGGCCTGGAGGCATGTGAAGGCTGCAGGTGGTAAGAGTAAGTTCAAACTGGGCAGTGTTGGCCCATGCTTTCAATCCCAGCACTTCGGAGGCAGAGGCAGGCAGATTTTTGAGTTCGAGGCCAGCCTGGTCTACACAGCAAGGGCTACACAGAAAAACCCTGTCAGTCCAGGTCAGTACTCTGCCTTGCATGGAATCCACATACTCAGAGCCCAGAGCACATACACCCCCATGCACCCTCCTTCTCCACCAGACTATATGCCTGCCCCTGGAACCAGGGTGAAGCTATGGCCAGAAGCCCTGAAGCACTAGGTCTGTTCACCTGTCTAAGATGTCTTCAAGAGCTTAGGCTGCAGAGCCACCCAGCAGAGCCATTGTGGAAGCCTCAGGCAGGAAATGATGGCAGTCATCATGGAGTAACACAATGTTCCACCTAGCCCATGCACCTAGAGCCTGGTCAGACTTGAATCACACCCAAGCTAGTACTCCAAATTCATGAGGTTTTATTGTCACCACAGGGTCAGGATTCATCTTCACCAACACTATAGCAAAGGGAAGCAGGCACAGACAAACCAATGTGGATAGTCCTGAGTGCCCCTAAGAGACAGGCAGGGCTGGCTGCCCCTTCCTGCCCACAGCAGATGTTTCTAGACCATCAGGTAATGAGGCTTCCTGTCCACTTGGGACTAACTCACATGGGATCCTACTAAGTGGCAGGGAACCCTGGCCATTCCACTTCCCCCAGGTCACTCACAGACTGAGCCACGGAAGTGCCTGTCCAGACGAGAGCTGTCTGGTCTGGGGTCAATGAGAGAAGAAAGAATATTGTGCCAAAGGGCCTATCCCCATATGAGGCACTACGCAAGAGCAAGGCAGTCAGGTAGGCAGGTATCCAATCACCCTGTACGGTGTGACTTCAGGCAAAGGGCACCAGTGGCCTATTAGCAGCAACTTCACAAAGCAATCTCCAGGGAGCAGCAACAAGCAGACCCGTGAAGTACAGAGTGAGTGATGAGTTTGCTGGGGCAGGGAATCAGCAGCTGCCTCAGCTCCCCAGATGGAAACGTTCTGCTGAGGTTCCTGGAGTGCACCGGGTACCCAGGAATGCTCCCACCCACTAAAGCAGCCAAGGACACCTGCCAGCATATCCCAGAGTCTGAGCACTCCTAGGAATCAGGCTCAGTACACCGACTACAATAAACCAGGTGGGTCCCCACAGGTGGTGCTAGAGCAGTGGTTCTCAACCTGTGGGTTGCGATGCCTTTAGGAGTTGAACGACCCTTAGGCAACAGGGGTCACCTAAGACCATAGGAAAACACAGATATTTACATTACAATTCATAACAGTAGCAAAATTACAGTTATGAAGTAGCAACGAAATAGTTTGATGGCTGGAGGTCATCACAACCTGAGGGACAGTATTAAAGGGTCGCAGCGTTAGGAAGGTGGAGAACCACTGTGCTAGAGAGATGGAGTGCAGGACTGAAGCTGATAGGGCCTGAAAGCCAGAGCAGTAACTCAAAGGTAAGACCTGCCTACATCCAGCACACAGAGTGTCTGGTTGGCCCATGTGGGACCTGAGATAAACCCATGGTCATTGCTATCCGGGCAGAGAGGAAGGGCGATGGCTGTGTAGTAGCTATGGGTAGGCTGTGTCCAGCTCCTCAGTCCTGTTTGTCCTCTCTCTGCCTCCAGGGGTAGATGAGCTCTCCGAAGAACAGCTTTCGGCACAGGGAACCCCAGGAGTGCTTGGGATGGCAGCCACAGCTAGGCAGGCGGTAGGTGTGCACCACATAGCTATAGGGCAGGGGGTTTATCTGTAAGGACAGGGTAATTATTAGTAGGGTGGGTGGTCATGGGTGCTTCAGCTGTGTCTACAGAGGAAGGTCTTGAGGGCTGGCACCCTGGGCCTGACTGGCCCTCTGGGGAATCTTTGACTAGGCAATTGTAGGACAAGACCAGCTAGGCCCTGACAAACTTTTGCTTGTGGGATAGCCAAGCTGATCCTCAGAGAAGCAGGCCACACAGCACTTTGACCCCCCCAAGGAAGGGATTAGTGACCCAAAGGGAGCTCAATGTCCCTTTGAGTCACTAATGCCCTACCCTAGGGTCCACTCTGCTTCCGGGAGCCTCCTGGGAGGATGGCCAGGCAGATGATTCAGCATCTGAAAGACACCACACTTGGACTTGGCCCAAGGTACACCTCAATACCTGGCTGGTCACCCCAAAACTTGTTCTGTTCCCTCCCACTGGGACCAAGAATCCAAGACTTAAAACAGTGAAAGAGCCAGGGGTTCAAGTCCAACAGGAAATGAGTGCTTGTTCTGAGACCTTTGTTAAGTCATTTCTGCTTCATCACAACCTTGAATACAATGGGGCCCAGGGCAGATCATGGACCAGGACAAGGGGACCTCACCCACAGGCCAAACTAGATATCAGCTATGTAGACCATAATAGGTGCCCCAACCCTGATGGGAAGCCCTAGACACAGTAAGTTTTGATTCTCAGATGCCTGGGAACCCTTAGCTCTACTCGGCCCTTCTACCTGTATCTGACCTCTGGCTGAAGTAACACCAGCTGACCCCAGCTGTCCCAGAACACAGCAGAGCATGGTGGGATGGGGTCCCAGGTCTGAGCAGCAGTGAAGGGCAGAGGGAGTTCTTACCTGCATCAGGAGGCGGAGGGGCCTGCCTGCTTCCTGTTCCAGAACTCTGAACTTCACACCAGCTATAAGGAAAGCAAGGTAGGTACTAAGGAAGGAAGATGGTTAATCTCTACCCCCAGTTAGCCTCCCTGGTCCCACTGTGAGTTAGCAGAGGCTGTTGCAGATGGCAATTTCTAACAACAGAAGCCCACCCAGGTGGCAGCAGACCTACCTAGACACACATGGTTCTTTCCTCCTCTACCTTTCCCATCTGTCTCTTTGTTGGGTGGCAGATGCCCTATTAATGGTTCAGTGTCTTATGACTTCTATGTCTGGCTGATTTAGGGACCCACAGCACCCCTGGCCTGTAGTTTGGGCTCTCAGTCTAGGAAATGCCCAGGAAGAAGGTTATTAAAAAGAGCAGGAAATAGCCAGGCACTGGTGGCATACTCCCTTAATCCCAGCACTCAGGAGGCAAAGGCAGGCAGATCTCTGAGTTCGATTCAAGGTCAGCCTGGTCTATGGAGTGAGTTCTAGAACAGCCAGGGTTACACAGTAAAACCCTGTCTCAAAAAAATCAAAAACAAAAACAAAAAGCAGAAAATGAAGCTTCCTTGAAGCCAGTGAGGTAAGAAGGGACAGAACCATGGCCTGCTGAGCAAAGTTAAACTGCCCTGCCTAAGCTATTGGCTCCAGGCTAGGGAGGAAGAGGCCCTGCATTCCAGGCTGTGTCTGGGCCTACTGCGGCCCACCTGTCTTTGCATCTGAAGTGAAGTGGAGGCAGAGCGTATGTGTACAACACTGCAAATGAGTCTCTGGCCTGGGCCTCTTGAAGTTAATGGAGAAATTAGCTAGAAGGATGATTTTTAGTCATTCAGCAGCAAGGAGATGCCTGCAGGCAGACCTAGATATTGGTTCAAAGCCAAGGAATCTGCCCATCCTATCAAATGGCTGAGCTGGCTGGAAGAGTCAAATGGGCGTACTGGTCACCTCAGAAGTCACCTGAATGAACTTGAACACTGGCTATACCAGGTAATCCTAGGGTCCCTGCTGTGTCCAAAGCCCCAGAGACAAATGGGTTGACCACAACAAGCTCATGCCTAAAGGAGATGGATTTCACTCAAGGACTCTGGGATCAGAAGGCAGAGATTCAGCTTGAGTGACAGGTGATGATTACAGGCAGCACAGGGTGATCCTGTTACAGTCTAGCAGTCCTCATTCTGGCCTGCTTCCAAAGGCCAGGGTCACCAAAAAAGCAGACATATAGGGTATAAACACATGGAGGTAGACTTCTCTGAGCAGCAAGCCTCACATATTACAGGAAGGATGAGGCCTCAGGTCTTTATGTCTCTGAACTTTACTCTCGGGAGACAGAGCAGACAGCATGTTCCCAGGGCCAAGTCTGTCTTCACTGCTCTTCTCACCCATGCACATACATTCTTTCAGGCAGGAGACACGAGGTCAGCACAGGTGCTTTTGTAAGGGCTGTGGGCATGTTGTACCATCTGCCAGAAGCCAGCCACCCAGCACCCAACACTTACCGGCCAGCCTGTACGGTCGGCAGAGTCGAAGGCCAAGGGAGTACAGCGGCAGCGAGTTGACAAGGTCCACAAGTAGATGGATTAGGCCTTGTACAGTGATCACCAGGAGCCGGAGCTATAGCAAAGGTGACATTCAGGGCCACTGATTGGGGCTGAAGCCACACATGAGACAGGCCCAGGAGAGCAGCCCAATAGGCTCTTGAGCCACCCTCACTAAGGGTGACCAGAGGCTCAGGAACCCTGGAGAAAACACAGATTCCACCCTAATGAGACTAAAGGGCTGGCAGCAGGGCAGCTGGCACTCCTTCCTGTCAGAGACTGGGCATCCGCACTCCTTCCTGTCAGAGACTGGGCATCCACACTCCCAACACTTACAGTCACACCTGGAGGGCCTGAGCCATCTGGGTATCACTTATCTCACACTGTCCACCCTGGTGCTCACTAGAGATGGGTTCCTCTATGATCCCATCCACCCACTATGGGTCCTGACCTCCTTGTAGCCAGCCCTCTCCAGGGCAGGACCCCCAAACTGCTTTAAAGCCAGCACATAGTTCCCAGAGAGTTCAGAACAGCCATGCTGGTGTGACCTGAAGAGGTAGATGGCCTGTCCCCCATGTGACTGGCTCGGGCAGTGACCAGTTCAAGTTCTGTAGGCCCCAGGGCAGGAGGTACTGGGCTCACCAGGGTGAATACCAGGTAGTACAGAGCAGTGGTAGGCAGCAAGAAGACCAGGATGGTGAAGAGCAAGGTCCCAATGAACAGCTGTGGGGAACAAGGACCAACACACTTGGTTTCACAAGACCCAAACCAGGGGAGGCCACTCCATCACTGCCCATACACACCCATCCTTAAACTGCCTCCTGAGCAGCATGTTCCCTTTACCATGAGGGGGTAGGTCCACATACCCTGTGGACCTGGTGGCTTGTGGGGAAAGAGCCAGCAGGGTATACAGACAAATATGAGGTTAGGAAAAAGTGTGTATCAGGTCTGGGTAAGCAAATGGAATAAGCCAAAGCAGGCCCTGTGCCCACCTGGGGAAAGTGTGTAGGTCTGCTGGCACCTCCCCCTAGGCCAAGTGTTGGAGGATAGTCACAGGATAGCAGTAGTAGTGTCCAAGTAGCTGCCCTGACCAGGTCAGCAGGCTCAAAGCTGTAGGTACCTGGTCAAGGTCATAGGAACAGGAATCCACCCGCTGGCGCAGAACATTCCACTTCTTCCCTCGGAACAGACGCCACAGAGAGGAGAGGCCATAGATCTTTAGGCAGTACAGCCTGTAGGACACAGGCTCATGAGGGCCAGCTGGGACCCTGTGCCACATCTCACCCATCTGCTCAGACCCTGTCGTGTGCCCATGGCTTAGAAAACCACACCTGACCATATACATACCTGGCACCGTAGACATAGAAGCAGTAGATGTGGAAGGTAAGGAGGGCAATGATGTCCGAAAGGATGGACAAGGCAACAGTCAGTCCTAGGCAGGCTGAGAGGCCCACATGCCACAGGATGTGCTCAATAAAGGGGGACATAAGGTGGATATAGCCTGCAGGAGGGAGTTCAGCCATGAGTAGTGCCCAACAAGGCACAAGGAGCCCCAGTTCCTGAGAATGGATACCCTAACACTTCAGGACACAAGTGAGCACAGACCCAGCCACTGGCCCCAGAACTGGGCTTGAGCAGCTGGCCCAACACAGTCGGCTTCATACAAATGGGAGGCCAGAAAATGGAGGCAGAGGGCCTGGCTAGGGTTCCCTGTTCTCCTCAAACAGCCCTGCTGGGCTGCCCAACCCTGCCCATCAGGCACTCACTGATCCACAGATGGATGTGGTACAGGAAAAAGCGGCCTAGCACCTGATCCAGTGCCCGATTCATCTTGAGCCCAGCAGGAGCACCCATCAACCACTGCAGCAGATGTTGGAGCTCCTCAGCCACGTGCTGCAGAGACATGGGGCGGGGATGGGGTGACATGGTCACATGGTGGCAAGTGGGTGAGTGGGTCGAGGATTGTCCATATGGGCTCCCACCATAGCCAGTCTATCTAGGCAGGGCAAAGGCAGTCTACACTTCCTTCCAAGGTTCAGAATAGTTGTCTTTTGCAAGGGGGAGGTGTGTGTAGGTCTTACTATGTAGCCCTGGCTGTCCTGGAACTCAATATATGGATCAGACTGGCCTCAAACTCGGAGATCCGCCAGCCTCTACCTCCCAAGTGCTGGAATTAAAGGAGTGTGCCACCACTCCTGGCAAATCATTGTCTTTTAACATTGTACAGAGGCAGTATTTCCCAAATTTGTCTGGTCACTGGACCCCTGACCCCTGGTCACAGATGATTTCTAAGATCCTGCTCTGAGGCATCTTCCAACAGGCTGGTGTCCATAAACCAATTCCTTGGGCATGTGTCCCCCAGGGACATCTGCCTCAGCCTGAGAACTTCCTTCATGTTTACTATCTTACCACTTTAGCCCTGGAACTCTAGCCCTAAGCCCGGTACACCTGGGGATGGCTGAGGCTACACTGGCTCTCGCTCAATTCAAACCATGCAGGGAAGCTTGAGAATACTGAAGCCCTTGGTCAAAGGCCTCTCCTTGCCTCTTGCTAGCAAAGGTTAAGGTCACCCAACAATGGACAGCCATCCTGGGTGACTGAGAGGGTGTCAACCCTATCAGGGACTCGGGAAGCAGGTGGGGGCACTGGAGAGCAAGGGTACTCATTGAAAAGACAGAATTGAGTACCACAAACAACACAGAGACTTCAACAGTAAGCAGGAAAACTGGTCCTGGCTGCAGGATGGAGTGCTAGTCACTGAGCACAAATGGGGAAGTAAGGAAGCTAAGGGATGCTCTACCTTGTCACCAAGGTGAAGCCACAGGAGTAACTCCCGTATCCCTCCCTCTATGCTCTTCCCAAAGCCTCTTGCAACCCTGTGCAAGAGCCTTAGGACCACCAGGGAAGAGAACAAAATCTTCTTTATAAATAGGGCTTATTTAATATTTAAAGGATAAAAGCCTGGCAGTGGAAAAAGACTCCACTTTTTAATTAAATATTTATGGTTTTTTTTTTTGTTTTTTTTTTTTTTTTGCAATTTTGCAAAAAGGATTCAGACAAAGCTGGCCAAGAAAGAGAATATAGAAAGAGCCTAACCCTCCCGCCCCAAGCCCAGCTTCTCCTTCCTACTGGGATGACCTCTATATATCTCACAATTCAGGATGCTGAGAAGAGCCCACTGCTGCCTCTGGATCCTGGCAAGGCAGCAAACAGACCTAGCATCCATCTGCACTGATGGAGCAGAGACTGCACTCATGGGGAGACCCTCAAGGCTTCTACTGAAGATGAGATAGAGATCTGAGGCTAGGTGGAAATGAGCAGACGGAGGAGTCCAGAAGAACAGGAAGGGACCAGCATGGATGTGCTGCATATGATGCAGGGGAACCCTGGGAGAAGAGAGGACAGGCTTGTGTCTCTTGTTTCCAGGGTAAGAGCAATCTGGGAGTAGTGTCTGCCCAACAATAGCCCAGAGCACTGGAGTGTCTTAACTCTGGCTTTCATCTGGAAGATCAGCCCAGCACAGAAAAGGGACCCACAAAAGCCTCAACCACAAGTGGCCCCCAGACACTGCCACCTTCAAGAAGGGGCAATAGACACTTGTCCAATGCTGCTCTGAGAGACACAGGTACCAAGAGCACCTAGGAAATGTCTCAGACTAGGGCCAAGGGCTGTGTCTCTCGGGTGAGGACAGGGAAGAGTTGCTCCTGCCAGCTGAAGGACTGCCCAGGAGGATTCCCCACCCTCAGGAAACTGGGCATCACCCAAATCTACTCACATCAGCCACGGGGACCAGGGCATTGGCCAGCTGTCCAATTCGGTTGTTGCTGTGGAGCCAGGAGAGCAGCAGCAGGCCCAGGGCCACATCCAGTAGCACAGACACCAGCATGTTGGCTTTCCTGGAAGAAATGTCAGGGACAGCAGCTGAGACAGCCAGACACAGCCTGGGACCCAAGAGAGGCCTGGCTGGAGGCACAATGCGAGCAGAGGTGGAGAAGGGGATGGGCCATACCACCCTTCCTTGTAAAGGAGACCATACCTCATCAGCTGCATGGGACTCTGGGCTTTCTCGGTGCTAAAGATAAGTGAGAGGTGTCTCAGGCGGTGCTGGAGCTGTTCACAAGTGGAGAGCTTGCTTCTGATGAAAGAAAGGGGCCACAGCTTCCACAGCCTGGGGAGAATAGAAGGCCTGAGACTGACAGCTCCAGCCTTTAGTTCCTTGGTTTTCCAGCCAAGGTCCCTCACTCTAGAAAGAAAGGGCCAGATCTACTCAGCCCGAGCCCTTTGGTTCTACTCCAAAACTCAGCCAGGCCCAGGCAAGTATGAAGCCCAACATGGCCAAGCAAGGATGCCTAAGTGTGAAATGCACAGCACCCTCCTGAGACCCCCTCCCTCACTGTGGTGACTGTCACTACAGAGCGGGACCCCTCACAGAGCCTCAGGCATACTTGAGCTCACCAGCCAATACAAAGATGAGTCTCAAAATGCCTCAAAAGTGAGCCAGGAGTGGTGGCACGCGCCTTTAATACCAGTACTCAGGAGGCAGACAGATCTCCGAGTTCAAGGCCAACTTGATCAGGACTACCCAGTCTCAGAAACAAAACATAAAAAAACAATTTAAAAAAAAAACCAATTGGGGAGTGGTGGTGCACGCCTTTAATCCCAGCACTCAGGAGGCAGAGACAGGCGGATCTCTGAGTTTGAGGACCTCACACATCTTGGTCTACAGAACAAGTTTCAGGGTTATACAGAGAAACCCTGTCTCGAAAAACCAAAAAAAAAACAAAAAAAAAAAAAACCAAAAGTGGGGATTAGGTCACCTCCCACCAACCAGGACTTGCCCTGCCTACTGGATGGTAACCCAGCTCAGGAAGGTTCTACTGGGCTCCCTAGTAAGACTGAATTCCTTACAAAGGAGGCATGGAGATGTTCCCACAGATGCTCACATAGTGAGAAGTGCCTGACAGCAACCGCGCTGCACTCGTGAGCCGGAACATGAGCTGAGGAGCACAGAGAACAGTAGCAGCAGCAGGAGCTATATTCACATTTAGAGCCCTTGCTGGAGGCAGGAGGGACCCAAGGGCTCCTGGGACATGCAGAGCTGTGTGTAACCTGGGGGTGGGGGGAGGGGCGGGGGAGAAGCAGGCCTCTCTTCTACAGTGCAGCTTTGAGTCAGTTCTAAGAACTGTACTCAACAGAGCCTTCCCTTTCAAATAGCCAACCGTAGTGACCTCCCACTGGCCACATGAAACTCCAGACTCCAGGGCAGTCCTTCATGGCCCAGGCTCACAATACCTTTGAGGCTGTTTGAGAAGGGCACAAAGTTATGAAAGGCAGAGGAGCTTGACTCTATAGTGACAGCCTTGCCTGTACACCAGTACTCATAAGTACTGACTCTTGCTTGATGGCTAGGCTGGTGCCTGCAATCAATACACAAGCATCTCTTCAGCAGCTTTCTTGAGTCCCTTGAAAAGATAAAGAGAACTGGGGCTTTCTCTGATGTAATGGCACTGGAGCCCAGATACACCTCCACCTCAGTAATTCCAAGGTTGTCACAGTCTACACCATACATCAAGACAGCCAGCAGCTCCTGCAACCTAAAGTGTATCCTCATAGGTTACCCAGGGCTCCCTTTCTGGGAAAGTATCCAAAGGTCCTCAGAGCCTCTGAAAAGTGGCAAGGTCAGCCAGACCCCATACCAGACACCAGTCTGTAGATGTAAAGGGAGGGGAGAGCTGAGGGAGAAATACAGCTGTTCCTTATGGGCAGCAGCACCAAGAAAAAAACATCATCTTAGTCCAGAGATAGCTCAGCTGGTAGACCTGCTTGCCCAGTACTGTGGTGGTGCATGCCTTTAATCCCAGCACTATGGTGGAAGAGGGAGGTGGATCTGTGAGTTCAAAGTCAGGCTGGTTGGTCTACAGAGTGAGTTCCAGGATAGCCAGAACTACATAGTGACACACTGTTCCAAAAAATTAAAGGTAAAGGTTATCTATGGATACATAGCAAGTTTGTATTATTTCAAAAAGAGAGGCAGAGTTGAGAAGTTAAGAGAGAACATTTGTGAAACCCCCAGGCTCTCATTCACAAGCTAAACTATGGTGCTTCCCAGCATTCCCAGGACTTGGGGACTTTTCCAAATCTCTCACCAGGCCAGCAACCCATGATTCTAGAGAGCCTAGGTGGGGACCACCACCCAGGCAACTGACTGGCCTAGAGAGGAAATACATCGGCAGCTGAAGCCAGCTGTGTGTGTGTGTGGGGACGACGGACGGACAGAGAAGCAGGGGGGTGGGCAGCTCTGTGTCCTCACAGGCCAAACAACTCCAGGCAGGGCAGATATTGGCCTTTAATCCATGCACTCCCAGAGGCAGAGAAAGGCAGAGTTTGAGGCCAGCCTAGTCTACATAGGGAGTTCCAGGCCAGCCAAGGCTACATAGCTGAGACCACACTCAAAAACAATAGTAAGATGAGCCGAAGAGATGGTGCAGTGGTTTGGAACACTTGTTACTCTTACAGAAAATGCAGGCTTAATTCCCAGCACCCACATGGTGGCTCAGAATCATCTGTAACTCCAGTTCCAGGGGATCTGACCCCTCTTCTGACTAGGGACACACATGATACACATATAAATGCAGGTAAACATTCATACATATAAATATTTTTAAAGGTACAATAACCCAGTTCATCGGATTTCTTTTTTAGGCACTTGAAGCATCTGTGGTGCATCTGTGAAGCATCTATACCTGAACAGACGGGCCTCACACAATCATAGGCTCCAGATAAAAAATACTGGACCCAGAAGGGACCTAACAGCCTCTACTAGGCCATCCTTTGAGATGCAAAGGTAAGATGAGAACTGGGTTCCAGAACAACACACACCTCAGGAAGGACTCTCTGGCTGTCGATGTCCCTACACATGGAAGGGAGAGCCTATGGGTCTCATGGGACCAACTTCTTGCTCTACCCTTCCTGTCTGATGCACCTACCGGCAAGCACTAGCAGCTGAGAGCAGAGACAGCAGAGAGGTCAGCAGCAAGCAGACAGGCCCCGAGGCCCGCTTTGCCAACTCCACAAGGATGCTGGCCTCCACGCCCTCTGACTGCCAGTGGCTTAGGCGTACTGGGACCTCATCAAACTGGTCATTTCGGAAGAGCACCTCACTGCGTGCCACAGTGTCAAAGATGTCAGCTAGGCCCCCAGTGCTGGTTGTGGTCTCTCCACCCTGGCAGCCAGGCAGTACTGCTGGTGGATGCAGCCAGGAGAGCAGCAACTTGCGCTGATCGTAGAAGATGAGCATGACCTGGTCTTCAGTGGGTGTGTTCAGAGTGTTAGACATCTGATGGTAAGTGGCCTTGCAGCTCCAGAACCTGGTACCCCTTTCCCGGCATAGCTGCAACCAGGGATCATGGGAAAAGATGGCACCCAGGCCCTCTAGGAAGTGCCCCAGGCTCTCCTCAGGTTCCTGCGGACGGTGGCACCAGGTGCCTAGCACAGCCACTTGTACTTGGCTAGCCTTCTGCACCTGGGCCAGGAGCTCCTTGACTTGGATGGGGATGAAGGGAAAGTGCACCACAGCCAGGATCACAGCACTACTCTGCTCCGGGACCCACCGTCCCACCAGTAGGCCACTGTCTGCTGAGGCACAGCATGTGGGGAAGAAGGCCTTGAGCACCATGCTGGGGACCCTGGAAGAGAGAAGAAAAGGTTGGTTTAGAGCTGCTGCCACTCCGTGGCTGCTAGATGCTGTGCCACGCTTATGGACCATTCACCTGGCCACAGGTTGGGAAAGCACAGTTCCGGATTTGGTGGCAGAGAATGTGGGTCATGGCATCTCACAGGGACTGAACTCTTCCAAGCACTGCCCCAGGAAGAGTGCTATATGTTGGATGGCAGACTAGTGCTTCCTTAGGTTCTGAAACAAGCAGCCTGAAGCAGGGCAAAGTGAAGTACCCAGACAGATGCCACTGATAACAGTAGGGGGGCTGAGACTGAGGTCTTTAAGGACCTAATGAGAAAGGCTTCCTTATGAGTTTCCTATGTAAAAGCACACAGTATGAGCATGTACACAAATCCTAACTTGAACAAACCAGAAGGCAGCTGTGTGAGGCATACCTGTAATTCCAGCCATGGAGAGGTAGAGGCAGGAGTTCCAGGAGTTCAAGGCCAGCCTTCAAAAGCAAGAGGAGCCGGGCGGTGGTGGCACACGCCTTTAATCCCAGCACTCGGGAGGCAGAGGCAGGTGGATCTCTGTGAGTTCGAGGCCAGCCTGGTCTCCAAAGCGAGTTCCAGGAAAGGCGCAAAGCTACACAGAGAAACCCTGAAAAAAAAAACCAAAAAAAAAAAAAAAAGAAAGAAAGAATAAGAAAAGAAAAAAAAAAAAAGAAAGAGGAGAAGAAAAAGAAGAAAGGACGGCTCTTTGACTACAGTTTCAGTACTCAGAAGGCTGAAGCAGGAAGATCACTGTGAGCTCAAGGCCAGCCAGGCCTACACATAAATTCCAGAAAAGCCTGGAATACAAATAAGTCCTCGTCTCAAATAGCAACAAACAGGATTTACTTAAGCAAGAATTAAGATAAAATTTTTAAACCTGGGGCTGGAGAGATGGCTCAGAGGTTAAGAGTACTTGTTGCTTTTGCAGAGGAACTGGGTTCATCCATAACTTCAGTTCTAGCAGATGCAAGGGCCCTAGGCACACATGTGGTGCATGTACATACATGCATGCAAAACCTCGTATGCATAAAGTAAATAAATCTAAAAAATTATTAAATCTGTTTTGGAGGGCCAGGGATGTTTTTTTTTTCTTTCTTTCATATAATTTATTTTTATTTTATGTTTACTGGTGTTTTGCCTACATGTATGTCTGTGTGAAGGTGTCAGAAACCCTGGAGTTACAGAACGTTGTGAGCTGCGATGTGTGTGCTGGGAATTAAACCCAGGTCCTCTGGAAAAGCAGCCAGTACTCTTAACCAATACGCCATCTCTCCAGCTCAGGATGGTTTTCTTTTTTCTTTTCTTCTTCTCCTTCTTTTTTTTTTTTTTTGTTTTGTTTTTGTTTTTGTTTTTGTTTTTGTTTTTTCAAGACAGGGTTTCAGGACGGTTTTTAATGGTAGAGTGCTTGCCTAGCATGGCCAGCGTTTTGAGTTTGATCTAATTCCACCAAAAACCAAACAAAACAAACTTGTCTGGGGGCTCAGGAAAACCAAATGCACACATAGAGCACTGGTTTAGAGCTGAGTCTAGGGCCTAGGACTCAGAAGGAATCTCTCCTTCTGTAGCAGGGAGCATGTCCTCCTGCCACGGGGTTCAGAGGACATTTCAGGCAGGAGGAGTGCAAGTTCAAGGCCTGCCTGGGCTACGCAGGGTTAGTGTAGATCACTACTATCTTAAAAGGGAAAAAGGGGGCCTGAGGATGTAGCTTAGTGGTAGAGCTGTCTCTACTCGGCCTTCTACCTACCTGAGGCATATGTGGGTAGTGTTCACCTTCCTCTGGAATCCTGTCAGACACCCCAAGATGGGACTCCCAGCGGGGCAGTATTCCTCTCCATGGGAGAATGCTAACACATGTTCTCTGAGCGAAACACCAGCCTTCCTGGCCTCTCGGGATCTTGATGTGGCCTTTGAGCATCAAGAACCACCACAGCAGCTACAAATCCTTCATTCTGTGGACCCTACACCTTTCCTTCCACAGAAGGGAGCTATTTAGGGATTGTGGGTTTCCTCACAGGCATCCTTGCTGAACTGACTCAAGTGTGGTTAGCAGGGTTTGGGTACTACAGGTGCCTTTTTTTTTTTTTAGTTACTACCCCATCTTACCCATATGAAGAACACAGCAACCCTGAGAAAAGACCCCCAATTTTGGATCCTTTCCTGAGGAAGACACAGATCTTGTGATGAACTCCACCTGCCTGGTCTAGGGCTCACACAAAACCCTTGGACACAAGGGGTAGTTGTTCTGCAGACAAATGCCCAGGGCTTGAGGTACCCAGATACAGCTGCTCCTCTTCCTTCAGGTAAGCCAGCCCAGAGAAGACCTTGCATGAACAACTTAGAAAAGCTTTTTGTTTTTGTAATACTAAGGATTTGTAAGACCGAGGGCCTATTATGAGCTATGAGCTCAGCCCAAAGCGGAGAGTTCTAAAGGCATCCTTGAGTTGAGCTGTAGGACTTCAAAACGCTGATGCTGATTAAAAGAACCCAAGCCTGAAAAACTCTTTCCAACAGCCATTCCCAGGTGGGTCAAGTAAGGAAGACTCAGGAAGCCTCTCCATAGAACTACAAACCATATCACCTGTAAACTGAAATAAACCTTCCCCCACCCCACCCCAAAAAAAAGAACTCCAAACCAGAAATCTCCAGTAAACAAACTCCAAAGTGCCTGGAGAAGGCAGGCAACTGATGGGTGTCCAGAGAGAAATCCTGATGCCCAACACCAGCCCTGGCCAAATCCCTATGCCCAGTGTCAAGAACCAATTTCTCTTGTCACTTCCATGGGAACCATCTCCAGAGGGCCATGACACGGGGCAGTAATGCATTGTAAAATGTACTAGAGCAAGCCGGGTGGTGGTGGCCCATACCTTTAATTTTAGCACTCAGGAGGCAGAGACAGGCAGATCTCTGAGTTTCAAGGCCAGCCTGGTCTACATAGTGAGTTCCAAGACAGCCAGGACTACACAGAGAAACCCTGCCTCTAAAACCAACCCCCCCAAAAAAAAAGAAACAGAAAAAGGGGGAAGGTTGGTTTTTGCCTGTAAGAGCCCCAGTGGACCACTGTCACAGGAGACCATTCAGCACAGCCCAAGCTTTTCTGCAACAACACACCAGCTCAGTGAAAAACCATCTGACTCTCCTGGGGAACACTTCACAGGAACTAAGGGAAAATGCTCTCAATAGTGTGGGAAGGGAAATGTCCTTGTTCTAATTATAAACAGATGCTGGGGGAGGGGGGAGTAGTTTTGAGTCTTTTCACAATGAGTAAATTCAATATGCTGTACATATAATTTGTGCACATCTTTTTGTAGGGCATGCTTCACTTACGGTTTACCTTAAAAGTAAAGCAAAATAAAAAGCATCTCGGGTCAAAGGAAAGATGGTAGGCAGAGGTTGGTGTTCTGATTCGTGGGGTACTGAAAGAACTCAAGTGGGGCAAATTCCCACTTCCAACTTAGTCTCCGGAACTACGGACGTGTAAAGGAGTGTGCTTCCAGCAGCAGAAAAAAGATGAAAGAGCAGCCAATCGATACAAGAGAAGGTGAGAGGCCGGAGAGAGAAGGCAGAAACCTGGGCAGTGTGAACATCTTTAAAGACGCTGATTAAAAGAACAGCCCACACCTGGAAAAGCTGCCTCTGCTAGGAAGGAGTCAGTTCCCTCCCCGACAGCCCGTTCCCAGATGGGTTTAATAAGAGAGGCCTCAGGAAGTCTCTTCATAGAACTTCAAGTCAGACTTCAGTAGAAGCAGAACTACTGCTTACTTCCCCTGCATGGACAGGTTTGAGGGATGGCCCAGTTAAGAGGGACCAGGGAACACATCATAGCTGAAAG
The DNA here is from genome assembly GCA_902168425.1 of Peromyscus attwateri. Lineage (NCBI taxonomy): Eukaryota > Metazoa > Chordata > Mammalia > Rodentia > Cricetidae > Peromyscus > Peromyscus attwateri. The sequence continues at coordinate 40,830 of CABHPP010069062.1, read as the reverse complement.
TCTCCTTTGTGAATCTTTGCGAGGGTTCATTTACTCCGCGTTCAAAACAACAAAAAACCACTTTTCTGGCTGGAGATGTAACTCAGTTGGTAGGGTGCTTGCCTAGCCTGCAGAGGACCCTGGACTCAGTCCCCAGAACCTCATAAACCGGTAGTAGTAGTAGTAGTAGTAGTGCATTATCTATAATCGAGAAGTGGAAGCAGGAAGATCAAAAATTCAAGGTCATCCTTTGCTACATTGGGACTGTAGGGCCAATCTGGACTTTAAGAGAACCTGTCCAGAAACACTTTTTTGCTTCTCTAAATGCTTTCCTTTTTCATTTCAAAAGGAGGGGGTAAATCTGTTTCCGATCTTTACTGGGGGTCAAGGACAAGTGTGAACCTCTCCGCCGGTGCTCCAGGAATCTTCCAGCTAGTGCCCTCCTGGAGGGGAGGAGGGGCCGCTCGGCGCCCTCAAGCTCCGGATTGCAAGCCAGACCCACACGGATGCCGCCGGGCCTCGAGGTCAACCGCGGGCTGGCCGCCGCTCCCTCCTCTCCGGCCTCCGGATTTCCCATCTCAGAGTATTAGGAGACAGGCACTGAGGACCAAGAGGCCTGCACCGCCTCGGGATTTCCTCCTCCGCCTCTCCCGGTCCCGCCGCCCCCTAGTGCTCACCGGCTGCTTCCCTGGGCCGCGTCCCCGAGCGGTAGGGAAGGGACTGGGTTGGGAACCGCGTCCGGCGGGCCCGGGAGGACGTCGATGCTCGCGGCCCCCAGGCCCGCCGCTGGACATCAGCCCCATTTCCGCCGGCTCCGCGCGTTGCCGCGCGACGGTCCGTCCCCAAACGTGCCCGGGCTGCCCACCAACTGAGCCCGAGAGTTCCGCGCGCGCGACTCCAGCCATCAAACCTACACCCGCCTTAAATGTCCTGAAAGACGGGGTGAAACCAGCCTTTAGGGACTCAGGTCGCTTTATTCTCACCTTCATGCCCTGCCTAGGCTCCTAAGCCCCCGGCCCTCCCATCTCTCCGTATTGCAGGTAGGGTGCACGCCGACATATTTGGGCCGCTTAGTCCGAGAACAATATCCCTAAAAACGCAGCAACTGTTTATTGAGCATTTACTTACACGCAAAGATCTTACAGTGTCCATTAATTCCCCCACAACATAATGATCAGGGCATAATGGGATAACCTGGAGGGGCGACAGGTGTGATGTTATAAACCACAGATCTCAATGTCCAGATGACAGGCTGACTGTGCCATCCCACACCCTGAAGGGGCGGACTGAAACCCGTATTCTCACTGAGTATACACACACACACACACACACACACACACACACACACACACACAGAGAGAGAGAGAGAGAGAGAGCGCGCGCTCCCCTCCCCCTCCAGATCTCATTTGTAACATGGGAGGAAAGGCCAACATTTTCCTGTCTTGAATGGAAGAGTATGAAAGAAAGGACTGTGCCACCCGGTACCCGACCCAAGAGCTCAAGAGTGGTTTGGACCCGGATTGCAGGAGAAACTGAAGACCTCTTTCAAAATGGGATATGTACAGGAGAGGACCTTGAGACCCAACCCTTGCCATGTGTTCCTTCCAGGACACTTCCAGGGTTTGTCCCTCTAATTTGTCTACCCCTTACCTCTGTTAGGCCCAGAGTTGCTGCTGGAGACTCAAGAATGGAGATGTCTCTGAGGCTTGGGGCTGGGGCACTAAGAGACCACACCCTTGCCCCAAGCTGCCCAGCCCTGCTAGCCACACCCTCCCTCCCTGCCTGCCTGCCTCTGATTAGGATGTTAGGGTTGGGGCACCTGGCAGGAGATGTTGCCTGGCTATGCACTGGTGGATGGGCTCCGCACCCAGGATCTGTAGCTTCAAGTGTCGCCTGAAAGCTCAGGACTCCTGAGACCCAAGCTAGCAAGGCTAGGGACTGGGTGGCCGTTGGGGGTTGGGGGCATGAAGGGCCAGGGGCATACTGAACAGGGATATGGAGATGGCCTAGTTTAGAGCCTCATGGGGAGGTAGTGATTCATGGCTGCCGAGTAGACAGGAGCACTTACCAAGAGGAAATCAGAAGGCCAGCTAAGGCCAGGTGTCAGAGCAGGCTCAGCATTCCCCAAGGAGCCCACCAAATTTCCAGGATAGTACAAAGGACTCAGGGCTGGCCAGTCATAGCAAGGGGCTATTCTCCCCAGAGCCTACCCTCAGGCCAACTCTCCAAGATACTGGTACACCTTGATGCAGTTATCCCCTGCATCTGCCACCACCAGTTGGCCCTGGGGAGCACAGGCCATACCCAAGGGCCTCTCCAGTCCCTCCAACTGCAAGCAGATGGGTGGCCCAACCCGGGGAAACAGGGTTACCTGGTGCTTCTGCTCATCAGCCACAAGAATGCTACCCTCCGAGTCAGAGCACACACCCGCTGGATGGCCAAAGCTATGCCCAGTCAAGGTTCCCAGGGAGCCCAGACGCTGGTGGGCACTGCCAAACAGCTGCACATCCCCAAACTCTTCACTCACAGCAAGGCCCCCATCAGGCCCTGGACCTACCCAACAGGGGCCCTCCAGACCTAGCATAGAGGCTGGAGCCAGGGTCTCCCAAGTTGGTCCCAACATGAAGCTGTGCACAGTTCCAGGCAAGTAGTCTGTCACCAGGAAGTGGCCAAAGCCATCCACAGCCAGCCCTCGGGGGGACAAGAATGTGCCTACAGTCACCCAGCGGCCCTGGGGTTCCCGGGAAGTGTACTGAAGAGCAGACACGGCCCCATGGATTAGGTCACTAACCACCACAAGCCCTGAAGCTGTCACAGCCACATCCTCTGGAACAAAGGCTCCGGTTCTAGGCATGCAGCAGGATAGTTGACAAATGGAACGTCCCTCCAGATCCAGCACATGGACACAGGATGCAGCGCCAGCCGTCAAGAAGAGCAGGCCATCTGGGGAGCAGTGCAGGCCTCGGGGGGCCCCTGCAGCCCCCGCTGGCACCAGGATTTGCCCCAGCAGCCGGGGCTGCCAGGAGCAACTGGCCTCTCTTTGTTGGTCCAGCCTGAGATCAAGCAGGGCCTGGGATGTAGGTGGCTGGAGGTAGGGGTGGCCCAGGAGGTCAAGGGGTCAGGGCAGATTGGAGGCCAAGGGCAGCAAGTCAGTCAGTCTCAGCTTCTCTGCAGTTGCAGATGTGCCGATGGTGGCTGATGGGTGCTGGTGCTGGTGCCCTCCTATTGTACCGGTGAAGAACTGTGGGGAGGTGGGAGGTGGAGGGTAAGGGCTGAGCTGTATTCATGCTCGGTTCCTCCTCCTTCTGAGTGCTCACCTGGTCCCCAAGCCCAGCAGCCAGCCTCACGGGTCCCCAAGCCCAGCAGCCAGCCTCACGGGTGTCAAGGTGTCCACAACAGTGGTCAGAGAGACACTACCCACTCCAGAAGGCCAAAGGTTTCCTCTAAGGCCCAAATCACAGACATAGCAGTGTCCTAGCTTGGGAGGGAGGGTGAGGGGAGACAGTAAGCAGCATTTCTCAAACTCACCAGCCCTGGGACTCCTTCATAGGGATGGCCTAAGCTCCAGTTAGTGTCCTTGTCTCCCACCACCACCACACACAGCCCCTCTGTTTGACCAGAGAGACAGCCAAACCCCAGCCTGCTCAGGGCTCTTCCCCTGCCCCTTCCACAGAGACCAGGATATCCCTTACTGAGGGCCAGGCTGCTGCTCTGGCCTCAGGACTTGATTCACGCTTCTGTTGTTGGAGACAGCCCGGGTGTGTGTATGGAGTGGGGGTAGAGTAGGGGAGGAGTCACCAGACAAGTCCCCTGCAGGGACAAGTTGAGCAAGGAGGTAGGGAGGGGCTGTTTGGACTGAGTCCCTGGCCTCCAGGCCTGTACCCTCCTGCTTAGGTCTTCCTATGGGCCTCACCCTTACCCTGGACACTTCCTACTGCCCCTTTCAGAGCTGAATGTCTCTTAGACAAGCCTGCCCTCTCCAGAAGGTACCCATAGTTCTCTACAACTATAGGCCACCCCGCCAGGGAGGATATTTGCATCAGGACCAAACCTTGGTCACCATCTTGCCACCTCCACCAGGAGGTCAAGGTAGCCCTATCTCTGTTCCTGTGAAGCTGACGATGTTGCCTCCCAGGATCAGAAACTGGGATGCAGTAGGCTCACGGGGCTGCTGAAAGGAAGTTGCCTCAGATCTAGGACATGAGGTTCCTTGGACGTCTGGCTCTGCCCCCAGTAGTTCCCCAGGAAGCCTCCAGGTCAATGGCGTCCAGCTAGCATTTGTCAGCCTTGGCCTGCAGCTGTACAGCACCCTGGTCTGGCCAGCCAGAACTCTAGCCCCAATACCACCTGTCAGGCCTCACAGTGGGGTAGCTACCTGATGCTATCACCAGGTAGATGGTTAATGGAGCAGCTGAAGGTCCTGTTTGGACTGGCCCCAGCCTGGCCAGTCCAGCCCCAGTGAGAACAGTGCCTCCTCCGAGGGCAGCTTGTACTTCAGGGCATTCCTGAGTGGGCATGGAGGCTATAGCCCGGCTCCCCAGGGAGAAAAGTAATTTGCTATGGCTGGGGGGCCCCAGAAGCCCTCCCTGGCTGTCTCCCACCCTGACCTGTGGAAAGCCAAGCAGGGCTGTACTGGGAGGGAAGCAGTGAGCTGTGAAGGCCACCGATGCCTATCATGGCTGCAGGGGCTGGCGGGGGGCCCAGGAAGGCCACACGGGGTGAGCAGCCTAGAGCCATGGAAGGCAGGAGGCTTTGGCCACCACAGGCAAAGCTGGCATTGGGCTGCTTGGATGGATTCAGACCCAAGGACGAGCAGGGTCCTTGCCCATCCCCAGTGAGCCGAAATAGGCCAGGTCATCCTGACATGTCTGCCTCTCTGCCACCCTTCCCTGAGTCCCCTAATTGAGTGTGTACCCAGCCCACCCCTTGGCTCCAGAGTCTTTGGAAGAACGAAGTCCAGAATAAGGACTTTGAGACCAAAGGTGACCCCCAGCATGGTGTCCAAGACATTGCTCACTGGGATGCTCAGGCCAGGGACGTTTCCTTGAGGTGCTTATGCAGGGACAGAAAAGGAAAGAAGCCCAAGCAGGGTGTTTGAAGCTGGTTTCTATTTTAATGTCCACAACTCTGTTCAATAAATAAATCATGACCTTGTTATGTCCATGTGACCCCAGAGATAAACCTCTACCATGAGCTAGTGGGGGGGACGGGGGTATCTGTCCAGAATACATGCACACCGACACTGGACAGGCCCAGATAATGGGGCCCAGGTCAGGGAGATGAGCCCACACATTAAGGTGGCTGTGGACAGACCTCAGCACCAGGGAGGATCTGCAAGCTAGGGGTATCTTTAGGGGTCTGGGAGCTGCCAGCCCCAAGACGGTTACCCCAGCCACTACCGGGAATTACATGGTCCTCAGGGGCCTGGAGCGGGAGGACCGGAGGTGGGACACTGGAGTCAGCCTCACACTTGGTGGTGTGGCTCGAGAAAGGCTCAAGAACAGGGCCCAGTATGCTGGAGGGTTCAGAGGCCCCCCTTGCCAGCATGGGGCTTGGATCAGGCAGCCCCCAGGACTCTGAAGGAGCCTTAGTTCCCTTGGTAGGCACCCGCTTCACTGAGAGGTCCAGGGGTGTGTCCAGTGGCCGAGCTGCCCGGGCCAGCGCCTGATGGATGTTGAAGAGCTCGCGGCGAATCTTGCCAAGCTGTTCCCGTAGAGGTCTAGGGGCTAGATCCCCAGCCGGTGCCAGCTGCCCCAAGCACTGTTCCACCCTGGCGTAGTCACCAAAGGCCTGGCTCAGGTCCTCTCCCACTGGGCCCGGACTTCCTAGTACTTGGCCTTGTGACTGCTGCAGAAGGTGGACCTCAGAGCCTGGGGCCTCAGGGTTACCTGGCTCCTTGTCCTCAGGCCAGAATATCAAGGAGGTGCCTGTGGGCAGGCTGAGAAGTAGAAGCCAGTCAGAAGGCTATCCTGCCCCTAAAGTCCCACTAACCCCAGCCTATTTCTTCTGCTCAGTGTCACCCAGACCCCAGGGAAAAGGAGAGGACCCAGTCTAGAACTGGACATCCAGAAGAAAAGAGAGAAAAAGGACTCTTGGGTATCAGGTCCCTCTGTGGCCCAGAGTCTCTACTCCTAGTAAGTAAGCTAAAGGTGGTCTAGTTTCCCACCCAGCCCACCCCTGACACCCCCACCCCAAGACCCAAAGCTCCTGATACCCACCTGCTCTGACAGCCAAAGTTTGCCAGGTTCGAGGGGGCCTTTGGGAGCTCAGGCATGCTGCCCGGGGGCAGCCTCTTCTGCTGGTTGCTCTGAGGCACCCGTTCCGGCTCTCCTTCGTGCCTTGGGTCTCTGGACAAGCCATGAGGCCAAGGTGCCCCCAGCCCTGGCACAGGCACCTTCAGCAGCCCAGGAGCAGCCAGAGCCCCGGGAGGCCCCTTGAGGGGCACAGAGGGCTTGGCAGGGGCAGCCCTGGCTGCTGACTGTCCTAGGCTGTGCTCTAGGAGCAGTGGGTAGTACAGGCGGGGGGCCAGGCCTGGGCGCTCGGCTGTTTGTGGGGCTGGGAAAGCTGCGGGGGGCAGCAAGGGGCTTGTTGAGGCCAGGAAGGGCATGTGGGCTGCGGCAGCCGCCAGTGAGGGTCCCAGATAGGAGAAGAGGCCTGGGCTAAGAGGGTAGTTGACACCCAGCAAGGACAGGTGGAGGCTCTGGGCTTCAGGGAACTCTCCCTGGGCAGGCGGTGGGTAGCAGGGGACACTACTCTCAGAACCTGCTGAAGCTACAGCCCCAAGAGCCTCACTCATCAGACCACCACCACTCAGCCTTGGCTTCCATGACTCTGTCAAGAGACTACTGGGGCCTGGACCCTTCCGGATGGCTCTAGCCAGAGGGGGCAGTGACCCTGGGGACTCTTCTGGTCCAGGTTTGGGGCCCCTGCCACAACGACGCTGGGAAAGGCTGTCAGTGACAATGAGATCCGGCACAGTAGGCTGACTACCAGGGTCTGAGAAGTCTGTGGAGCCGTTGGGGGTGGGCACCCGAGGCCTGGGCGAGGGGGGCGCACGGCGGCATGCCCAGTCAGGAGAGTCTAACAGTAGAGAGAGGGAGTCTTTGCAGAGGCTGTACTTCATGTGGTTATAGAGATGTGACTTCTCCAGGCAGGTGAAGGGACACTGGAAACACTTATAGTTATAGGGTTTGCCCCAGGGCCGTGGAATGTAGTGTGGCTTCTTGGGCTTCCTTGACCGTGCCCTTGTCCCAGTGCCCACTCGGCATGAACCTGCCTCGCGAGACATGGCAGCCTGCTAGCAGGCAAGCCTGGGTGTCATGGCCACCTGCAGATAGGAGAGACAAGGACCCAATTAACTCCAGGCCTTCTCACTCTCTGTTCATCTTCACTAGGGGTCCCTTCATCAGAACTCAAGAAGCCCCCATTTGCCTTGCCTCAAGGTCTCCTTCATTCTTTTGGGAGGGGATGTGGTAGCACTCGTCTGTAATCCCATAATTTGGGAAGTTGAGGCAGGGGGATTTCTGTGAGTTCCAGGCCATCCTGAGCTACAGAGTGAGATTCTGTCAGAGAGAGAGAGAGAGAGAGAGAGAGAGAGAGAGAGAGAGAGAGAGAAGAGAAAATGAAGGTGCCTAGCCGTTCTGGCCCAGGCAGACATAAGTAAGTTTGTAATATAAGGATGGTCTAAGGAGGACCTAGAAATTGTGCTAAGAAAATAGTCATTGTTTTTCTGAATTTAAGCTTAACTGGGTGTCTTGTATTTTATTTAGCAAGTGACCCTGTACAAATCCCCACTTCTGGGGCCAAGATGGCCCCGCAGGCCAGTTGCCGGGATAACCGGTCCCCATTAAAGTCTCTGTTCTTTGCACCAGGCAGGTACCCACTGAGCATTTGGTAAGAGAATGAAAGCAGCCGTGTGTGACCAGAGCCACCAGTCTGATGGCCCTCTAGAGACACTTTCATGGGTGAGCCACCTGCCCCTGCCAGAAACAGAAGCAAAGACCGAGATTAGAAGCCACCAGAAACTTTGAGATCTGACTAACACTACATGTGCAAATGTGTGTGTGAGTGTATGTATGTACGGCCAAGCCAGCTAACAGAGTGTCAAGTGGACACTGGAGGTCCCTCAGGGGGGTCAGCCACACATGAGGTCCCCCAACCCAGGCTGGGGGGAGTGGATGTCACAGCATGGCCTCATGGCACAGCCACCTGCTCAGCCCAGCTCCATCTGGGTGGCTTCAGGCAGGTCAGTGACTGAGCCTGCAGTGACCGCACTCAGCCAAGACCCTCGTCTCCTCACGCCCTGCACACTGGCTCAGAAGCTTCTCTTCACTCCATCTGGGCCACCACCTGGGTTGTCCACTATCCCAGCGTTTGTGCATGGTGCGTGTGCACATAGGCTTTGGGTGTGTGCATACAAGCGTGCAAGATTCCCAAGGAATCCTTGCTCTATGCCTGGAGGAACAACTCCTGCTTGGCTGAGCTAACCGGCACAGGGTGTGCCACTAAGGGCACACACATCCGTACCACTTCCCACTTGGAATGGATATGGCTGTTCACAAGGGTATACCCACATTACAGACTATGCCGGAAGACACATGCAGACATGGCTGTGACTCACACTTGGTCAAAGAATCATCATAGATGCAGACACACATGAGCCTCATGATTTGAATAGCAGGGTTGGGAGGGGAAGGCAGTTGCTGAACTCGGCTTTCTTGCATACTGGCCATCACACTTTGCCCATGGTAGATATTCACCTTTATTCTCACCAAAGATCAGGCTGGCACCTCTTAGTTGGGCAGCTAGAAGGGTGAAAAGCAATGCATATCCAAAGGCTTGGGACCATACAGGAGGGTCCACATGGCCAGGCTGGGCTCTGGGGATGGGGCAAACCCAGGCTGAGGGAGACTCTTAGGTTGGGAGGTCGATGCTGGCTCAGGAAAGGGTCAGGGGCTCCCTGAGGGGTTGCAGACCCAGCCTGGACTTGGCATGTACAGAGGAGGCAGCCTCTTCTCCTGCCTGCATCCCCCCCCCCCCCCCGCCCCCCGCAAGATGTGATGACAGATAGGCATGTGTGCTCAGGCAATAGAGGCGTCTGTGCGGGGGCCATCGATCACCCAGCCCTGGGAGCCACACAGCTGTGCTGATTGGTGCTACCGCTCAACCCACCTCCCAGCCCGGACTCGGGGGTCCTCCTGGGGCCTTGGACCCAGGGGTTGAGGCTCCTCCTGTGTTTCCCGCCAGACTAGGCACCGAGGTGCTGACCTCTCCAAGACCCACAGGATGCTGGGCACTGGTCCACTACAGTGCACATCCCTACACCACACATACACAAAGGCACACTCATCCTGCCGCCACCCAGTCCCGGCCCCAACTTATGACCTGGCATGTGCTCCCAGATACCCTGGCTGCGTGCCTGGTCAGGAGAACTAATAGCTGGAGGGGCCAGCCCACCCATTCATTAAGCCTCTTGGAATTCAGTACCCTACAGGGATGGGCACAGGAGCTGAGGTGGACAGCTGGGACCCTACAACCTTTCTTTTGCCTCCCCGCTGCGGGCACCGCCCTGATGATCCCTCAAGGTGCTGGGATCACAAGCAGCCCTTTCCACGCATTCTGTCCGGAGCCTGAGCCCCAACTTCATTGGAAGTGCCGCCCGTCTGCCTTACCGCGTCTGCCGAACCGATCCTATGGCGCCTCCCAAGTGTGCGCCAGGCCCCGTGGAGGGGCAAACTTCCCACTTGCGGACACCACAGGGTAACTGAGGTCCAGAACTGGAAGCGGTAGCGAATCCGTGATGCCGCCGCCGCCGCCTTCCGCGTCCCCCGACGCCGTCTCGCAGGCGCCCACCAAAGTTGGCAGCGAAGCGCGTGCGCCACTGCGCGAGCTCCCAAACGCAGCGACCTCCGACCAGGCTGGGCAAGGGAGGCGGGACAGCCTCAGCCGCAGACGGCTCCCACCTCCTTGCACGCCTCCCGGTACACTCAGTGGACGCGCTGGGACCGCTCCTGGAGGGAGCGAGGCCGGACACGCCACGGTGCTACAAGAGCTTGGAGTGGCGCGCAGGTGCGGGGCCGAGTGAGGGGCTCCTGGCACCGTCCCCGCCCCCGACGCCTGCAGGCTGCCGCGGGGGTGCGCAGAGGCAGCCAAGTCTCCCGGGTCCCCGCAGCGGCAAGAGGGGGCGTCAGCACACATCCATCAGGGCTCTGGCCCCTGACAGCCGCCTGTCCACCCAAACCAGGGCCTGGGGGCTGAACCCTAGGATAGGGGGCCTCCAGAGCGGACCAGGAGGGGCTGAGCCCAGAGCTCAGGCGGTGGAACCTATGTGTCCTTACCAGCTTCCCCTGGGCAAGCCAGAGCTCCTGTGTGGTTCCTTTACACGAGGCGTCTCCCACGCCCCATGCTCTGCCTGCTAATGGTCACTATGCACTAACATCCCCCCACCCCTGGATTCATCCTGCCACTCCCAGCCCTCACTCTCCACTTCCTAGGAGGTTCCCCCCTGTTTCAGGACACATCCAGTGCCTGTGCCCACTGTCTGAAGGACCTCATCCCCTCTGGTGGCTTTTCCTGGAAGGACTGTGAAGTGACAAAGGACCCAGGAGGGTTTGGAATGCCCAGCACACTATAGATGCTGGAACTTCCTTCCTTTAACGTCTTCGTGGCCAGAGCTGCTCCTGGGTTGTCAAAACTTAACATCTGGGGTCACACTTCCTAGCCAGGTCCCAGGGAAATTTGCCTAACCGGTGAGTTCCAGAGGTGCATGTGGGCAGTGGGCATGGCATGGACAGGGACAGATAATCCCTCCTCCCACCTCTCTCTCTGGAGTCTGCCTGTGAGTGGGGAGGACACCTTAGCCCAGAGGTGTGCTGCCTGGCATTTCAAGCATGAAAGGGTGTTTGCTACCCCAGGCCTGTGCTTCGGAGGCCCAGAGGTCAAGAGACTCTTGGGAACCCAGGACCCAGCTACTGGCTCCTGAGATCTCTCCAGTTCAGATCTTGTGGAAGAAGGGAAATCTCTCTAGTGACTTTGGGTCACTACACGGGGGTGGAGGGCACCGAGGGTTCAGTACTTCTGGTCCCATGAACCTGGACTTGGTTCCCATGTCTGTGTGGCAGACATAATGGCCAGGGCCCAGCTGTTGGCCAAAGTTCAAGGGTTACTGGTCAAGGAGCAGGGCCTGCCCAGTCTAGTTTCCTTCTGTCTCCGTGCCACCTTCCTTGAAAGCAGCCCATCCCCAACTGCGGGACATCCAGAGCTGGAAGTGGTGCTATGGATCATACAGCTTTCTCCTTTCTGCCTGCCTGGCCCAGCTAACCATCTGACCATGCAGGTGGCCTGGGGCTGGGAGACAGCTTGAGCGGCCATTGTGCCAGTAGACCTGGGGCCAGGAGTCCAGCTTCTCATGGGCACTAACTAGAGACGATGGCAGACTCAAGTCACTCTGAGGCAAGGAGAGTGGGGACACGAGGCATGAGCCCCTTATTCCCAAGAACAGCTCTGTACTCTCTAGCCATGCCCTTTCTGGGAATCATGGAACAGCCTCTGTCTGGTAACACCAGGGGCAGGCTGGAGGGCGCTGTCACTGTCCAGGGAAGGCCTGGCTTCAGCATGCAGGGAGCAAAACCTGATGCAGCTCAGTGAACCTGTGGTCTGCAGGAGAAACCCAGAGACATGCCATGTAGCATCTCAGGTATGAGGTTGATAGCCCTAGGGGGATCACTGCCTAGGCCAGCTCTATGGAGGCACAGAGAAGGGAGATGGATAGACTATGCTGATGTCCAGAATGGGAAAAGCCCGAGGGAACCTGAGGGGCCCATATGCCCAGTAGTACCACCTTAAATGAGCCTTTTCAGAAATTTGGGTGAGAGGGGAAGGAGAAAGCACATCTAAAAATGACCCTAAGGGTTTCTATCACCTGGACATATTTCTGTACTTTCTAGAAGGGAAACAAGCCCTGGACTTGCTCATGGAGATCTGGAGAGCTTGGTGTGCCTGACAGCCCCCAACTTTCGGCCCAAGGGGCTCTCAGGCACATCCAGGTTCTCATGATTTCCCCTTCCTCTCCTGCCTTGGATCATGCCTCTTCTGGGGCTTTCCACTCATCCCTCTGGGGATGGGGGACCATGAGCTGTAGAAAATGGCCCCACTTCCTGATGGTGGCTGAGACCCCACAGCTTTGAGTTTGGACTTGTCACCCTGAGCCTGAGACTCTGCCCACACTCCCTCTGAGCAGCAGCTCTTTCTTCTCTAGAGTAGAGAGAGCCTCCAGTCTCAGCGTCAAGCCCTAATAGGGTCCTTCACTAGGACAGGGGCCTGGTGGTCTTTCCTGGTGTAGGTCTTGCCTTTACCCTCAGCTGGAGGCTTATTTCAGCCATTAACCTTCTCTTCTTGATCTGCCCATGGCTGCCCGCCTGTCACCTCCATTAGCATTGGCCCTGTGTGTGTTGGGGGCTTGTGAGCCGGGTGAAGTTTCTGGACTCTGCACTGTCTCACTCCCTCAGGGTTGCAGCCCTCACCAAGACGGTGAGGGGCTGTCTGGTACTCCACAGTGGTCAGAGGGACAGAGGCTAGAGCCGAACAGGGTCTAAAGCCCACACACAGAGGGACTCCATGGAGCGACAGCAACACCGAAGCTCTGGAGTGCTGCACAGTATACTTGGCCGTGGCTCATTTTGCACTTTATGAGTACAGGACACATGGCAGCATCCAGAGTCCACATGAAATCCCTGGTCCAGAAAGGAAGAGACACCCTTGGGGGTTCACCTTCTTTGCACATTCAAAGTGTCCTTGGGGACTGTAGGCTAGTGGGGGAGCAGACTGAGGGCTTGACTAGAGATAGGATCGTGCCTGAAGCTCTGTACCAGCTGGAGGGTGCAGGTCTTGATGGCCCCGGGGAGCCACAGTGGATAACACAGTGTAGGAAGGGAGGTAACAGGACCTGGTGGCTGCATAGGGAAAAACCTAGGCTCAGGAGATCAGGACACTAGTGGAGCCCATAGTGGTGGTGTGCAGGAGTCTGAGGGATGACCTTCCTGGGATCTGAGTGGTCCATTCCTGGACATGCTGGGTTATCCACCAACCTGGGGCAGGAAAGGGCTGCCGCTATATGCTGGGCAACTGGATGGATGAGACTCCAGTGATCCCTGGAGGATCTGAGCCAGGTGCTGTTTATGTGTGGGTGGTGGTGGTATTTGTAAACTCCCTTTCATGGGAACATTCCAGCTGGACAGGGGCCTCTTCCTTTAGAGGGAGCAGCCGACCTGTCCAGGTGGGTGGGACAAGCTCAGGCTGCCCAAGCCCCCACCCCGTCTCTGAGCCTGGCACTGGTTGAGCAGTGCCCGGGGCCGACAGCAGCCATATGTTGGGAAGTAGAGCTGTGTGCGTTGCTCTGCGGCCCCCGGGGCCAGCCTTCCTGGGCCTGTCACAGATGATTTTCCCTGCCTGAATGGCAGGCAGGATGGCGGGTGGGGCAGTGGGGGCCTGTGAGCTGGCCCTATCTCCAGGCCCTTCCACTGCCCTCAACACCAGGGATTGCCACTCTTGGAGTAATCCAAAGGCTGGGCCTCAGCTTTGAAGCCCCTAGAATTTCACTGAATAAACCCTGTGGTGGGCACCCCTTTTAGCTCAAAGTTGGGGTTCAGGAGAAGATTCCTGGTTGGTCACCAGGGAGGGACCTCCTGCTTGGTTGTGGGTGGTGGCCAGGGGTCCACACCAGGCTGCTGTGTGCCCCGGGCAGATGGAAGAAGGCCGGGAGCTGCAGCCCTGTCAGCCCAGCGCCCAGAGCTGTGCACAGGGAGGCAGGGAGGCCATGGCTAATTTGTACACTAAGTGCTTCTGACAGGGATGCCTCACAAGTGAGAACATGCCACTGCTCGCCCTGGGAAGGCCATAATGGCTAGCAATGAAGACGGTGGACCCAGGAGAAAGAGCCATGGGGACACAGGACCCATAGGGACCAGGAATTTGGGGAAGCCAGGAACATGTTGATGGCTATCGGAAAATTAGGACTTAGGAAGAAATATGGAAAAGCTGTGAGAAGTGAGGATGAGATGGACAGAGACAAGGGGTCAGAGCCCTTTAAAACTCTCACGTCCACTGTTTCCGTGACAAGTCCTGTTGCTCGTGGGCTTTGTGACCTCCTGCTCATGACAATCCACCCCAGTCTAGCCTAGCATGTTGATGCTATGATGTTAGGTCTTTGACTAGTCTGCCCAGCCCCCTCCTCCAGGCCTCTCACCCTAACCAGAATCAAGCCTTCAGCAGCCTTTTGAGGAGCCCTAGCCCCCTCCCAATACTAACCAAAGGGTTTTGCTTCTGTATACAACTCCCCTCTGAATGCCCCTTTGTTCCCTCCCCCATATGCTGGAGTCCACGGAGGTGTTTGCTGGGACCAACCAGAGTGGGTGAACACGCAGCCACTGGACCTCCATCTTGCCCTGACATCAGAGTCCTGTCTTGAGTCTTTCTGGGGCTGGAGCTGCAGAGGCCAGTGTGGTGGGTGCCAGGTAGAGTAGGGAAGAAGAAAGAGGAACTGATCTTTAGCTGGCAAAGGTGCCCAGAGCTGGCTCCTGCCACAAGTATGCATAGGTGCAAGTCTTGCCCCTCCACTGGAGGAGAAGGTCCAGCATGGTGCGCAGCCGCATCGGGGCAGGGAAGGCGCTGTGGGCGGCGAGGTGAGATGTGTTGTGGCAGCTGCCCCGCTGCCCGAGGCCCGCCTGGAGCGAACACTGCTGGTGGCTTTAATTGCTTTCACATTCGATGGGCTGGCCTGTGACAGGCCTCTTACGCGGTGCTCTCCGGCCGTGAACCCCCAGCCCCCGCTTGCCCAGGGGCATCCTCTAGCTCCTGAAGGGGCCTGGGCTGCTGGCCAGAGATGGGCTGAGCGGCTTAGCGTCACCTGTGATAGGAGATGGGCCCAGTCTGCACCGAGCTGGGAGGGGCCAAGGCACAGCAGCCAAGAAGAGAGCAGCAGCTACAGTCCCACTCACCCTCTGGCTCCATCTGCTCCTTCTTGGTGACTGATGGATTCAGACAGCCTTCATCCCCCCCAGTGCAGGAAGGGAAAAAATACTTGCACACATGTTGTCCTGCCCACCATGTTGGTCCTACCTGGTTGTGGGGCTAAGACCCTAGGGTCTGTCTCCAGTCTGTTTCACCTGGACACCCACTACTCCGTGAGGATCTGGCTGGCTCACAGCTCATTTGACCTCAGGCAGAAGCACGAACTGTCACCCCACAGTCCCCGGTACTCTTCTGTACAGTTCTATCCAGGAGACCCCAACACTGGCCCTTGGAATAGCTTGTTTCTGTGTGTGTAGGGACAGGGAGGGTGACAAAAGACTGAAAGCTCCCTTACAAAACAAAACGCTTTTATTTGGTCCTTGGAGCCTGAGTGGAAACGGCCTATGGAGTCATCGAACAAGGAAGGGACTGATAGCTGATAAAATAGTCTCTGTGTTCGAAGAGCTGGTCCTATTTACAGGGTTAAAAATATTCACAGCTCAGAGTAAAAGGAGGCCCAGAGGGGAGGGGAGTGTTTCTTTAGGTATAAAAACCCTCGCAAGCCCCATGGAGGCAAGGATAGTGGGTGTGTGAGCTGCCCACTACCTAGGGGGCTGCAGGACAGTGGCAGCCAGGTGGGGGGCCCAGGAAATGACTCAGGCGTCCATGTGGCAGATAAGGGCTCTGATCTTGACAAGCAGCTAGGGGAATGCTGGGCAGGTGGGCAGCTTGGCTCCCTCATCTAGGGAAGGGAGTAATCAGTCACACCTTACATGTGCCTGTAATGGGACTGGGGTGCGGGTGTCCTTCTCTGTGGACAGACTGAGGCCATGGGACAGTGCCGATTGTGGCCAGGGAAGCTAAGGACAAAGCGCTTCTCCAGACAGCCAGGCTGGGTCTGGCTTCCGACCTGCCACCCCATCATGGCTTCGATCCTGGCAGGTGCTCCAGGAATTGCATAGTGTTGCAGGAGGGGCAGCTGTCCCCAAGCCCTGGCTGATGGCCATCAGGCATCTGCTTCCTGCAATGCGCTGCTCATGTGCCAGGGCTATCAGGACCCTGCTCATTAGGCAAGGAGCTGGGCTTGGGAATAAACCAAGGGGGGAAGCGGCAGATTGGAGCCCCCACAAAGGGTTACCCAGGTTCTCGAGGCAGGATCATGGCCTCTGAACCCCCAGATTTGGTTCTGTGAACACATATCTGGGATGCCTCTCTATAGCAAGTGACCCCATATTCACAGGGAAGGGCAGCCCCATTTGGGCCTTGGCCACCTGAAGCTGTCCCCAGGGCTTAGGACAGAAGTACTGGAATGAAACCCACCCGGCTCGAGGTATTCTGCATGGCAGCTGGGAGGCCTGGTGGGGACTGAGGGTAGTTGGGGTGCAGGAGGAGGGGAGGGAGGCCCAGGGGAGGCTGCACCCTGTAGCCGGTGGCTCCCTGGGCAGGGTCCTGAGATTCTGGTTCAAGCATCCTCCATTGGGGGTCTCCCTCATAAAGTGCACGTAGGGGAGGGCAGGTGGGTGGATCTGCACATAGCCCCTGCCCTAGGGAACTGTAGTCATAGTGGCCGGGGTCCATGTAGACCAGCCACATCAGGTGTGAGTGGGGGGCTGTGGGTACCCCTAGAGGCTGTCCAGTCGCTGAGGAAGGCCTGGGCTGCCTTGCGATGTGCCAGGCGGTGGGTGATGGAGAATCCAGCATTGCCTTCCAGCTGGGACAAGATCACCAGGACCTGCCTGCAGGACAAGGCTGATGAGGACCAGTGGGAGACCAGGGCCTAGGGTAGGGGAAAAAATAGCAGGTACCCACCTGTGCAGGGGTGGGACACTGTCCTGGGTACGCAGGCTGCCACGTGTGGATACCACGTTGAAGCTGTCGGTGCAATCACATTGCACGTGCAGGTAGGACTTGGGGTGCCGGTTCTCCACCACCACGATGAGCCCCGCCCAGCCATGAGTCAGGTAGTAGCAGGTCATGCCCTCTCGGCCCTGGGCACAGGCACAGGGTGGGTGGGCCAGGGCTGGTGGTTGCCCACCCGCTGCCCTCCCCCATCAGGACCCCACCCACCTCATGCCGCTCGCCCCGGCTCTCAGTGAGCAGGATGATGGCATCGGCCAGTGTGGTTGGCTGCGCCTCCACCGGCTCCACCATGACCAGCCTGGAGCTGTACACTGCGAGTACGTGGCCGGGTGGCTCGGGGGCACCTCGGGGGACCCCTGCTGAGGGGCTGGAGGCTGTGGGGGGTGTGGATAAGGGAGCCAGCAGCTTTCCCGTGGGTGGGCTTTGGGGTTCGGAGGGTGGGAAGGTGGGTGTGGGCCTCATCTGGCTGGGGCCCTTACCCTGGGCAGGGGGCCCTGGTGGAGCAGGGTTCCAGTGGTTGAAGGCACAGCACACCACAGCATACTCGCCAGGCTCCAGCATGACATCACAGTTCACAAACTTCTTAACAGCACGTTTGCTGTGGGCCAAGAGGCGGCCCAGGCTCAGGCGGCCACCAGTGCCAAAGGTGGCCCGGAACACCAGGATGCACAGATCCAGGAGGTGGCTGTCTACTGAATCCGAGCGCCTGAGGGCCAGAGATAACAGGCTGCGTGCTCATGTGGCCACAGCCACGAGCTTCTAGCTTGGTATAGTGCTCAGCCTGTTGCCTACCTGCTGCCCTCCTGGAACAGGGCAAACTCCAGTGAGGCTCGCTCCAGCACTGTGAGTGCCGTCACACCCACTGGTCCACTGGCAGTGCTTGGGAAACTTCCCTGAACCCGCGCCTCCTGCCAATCTGAGTGTACCTTGCAGATGTCCACAGAGTCAAAGTACCTAGACAGTGAGGAAAAAGGGTGACTGAGCAGAGTGCAGCTCAGTGCTCCAGCTCTGGGACGCAGTGCTCACACTATGGGCCTTTGTTGCTCAGCTTTCAGCAAGCATGGCGGTCTCCCTGCTTCACTGCTCTCTTTTGGTTGTCTCCTAGCACTCCCTCCCTGCCCTGGGAGCCCCTGGCATCTCTCCAGGAAAGGACTGATAAGCAGGAAGCCCTTCTCTAGGAAGGTGCCCTGCTATGGTCCCCAGCTGGTGATGCTACTGCAATCAGGAGGAATTGACCTCATCAGCGGGTGAAGCCATGGACGAGTTCAAAGCTGAATGAATGGGCTATCAAGAGGTGGTACCTGGTTGGAGGAAGTAGGACACTGGAGGCCTGGTCTTTGAAGGACATATCTGGCCTCTTCCTGTCTGTCTCTGCTTCTTGGAGGCAATGAGGTAAGCACCTTTGCTCTGCCATACCCTTCTGCCTTACCAGATTGATTGCAATGGAGTCAGCTGATCATGTGCTGAAATCTTTGAAGCCATGAGCAAATTAAGTTTTGCTTTTGTTTTTGAGATGAGGTCTCATATAGCCTAGGCTGGCCTAGAACTCATTATGTACTTCAGGAATTTGGGATTCTCCTGCCTCAGTTGCTGGAGCATTGGGATTACAGATATGCGTGCTATCATACCTATTCACTCCTGCTTTTAAACTGTCCCTCTCTAGTATCTGTCACAGCGATAGTAAACTGACTGTTTCCTGAACACCATGGGGGTGCAGAATCATACACACACACAAGCCCTGCTTCATATAGACCTAAATTCCATGGCCAGACCAAGAGCTGCCTTTAAGAGGCCTGCAGGAGCTGGGACATAAACAAGTTGCTTATCTAGAGCAGCTCCTTGAGGATCTGGCCATGGGACAGGTGAGGGCATCCAGGTACCTGATAAAGTCACTATACTCCATCCAGAAAACACCCTCGCTGCTGCCATGTGGCATGAGTTCGGCTCGCACGTGCCCTGGCCAGTGTGGCCACTCATCCGACCAGCTGCCATTCCAGGAGAAACGGCCCCATGGGTTCCGGAGTCGCAGGAGCCTGTAGATCACAGGACTGAGAACCAAGACTATGTGCCTTGTGTTCATGCACTTGTCCACCCTCAGCCAATTGGACCCTTACCTGGAGCCCTGAACATCACGAACATCCAAGATGGAGTAGGCATGGCGGGGGCGCAGACCCAGGCTCTCATAAGCAGCATCATCTACCTTCATGTTACCTCCTCCGCAGGAGGCACCCATGAGGAACCTGTGTGGGCAGAGTGACCTTGGCTGATGGAATGGATAGGTAGCAGGGGAGATGGACCTTCTTGGGGGTACAGTCTGGGACCCACGTGACATATGCTTTCATAGCCCATTATGGATGAGCTCAGAATGCCTGGGCTAGAACAAGCTGGTTTCTGAAGGCTTAGGCCTGAAATGGTTCAGCTGGAGGCAGGGATTTTTTTTTTTTTAAAGATTTATTTATTTATTATGTATACAGTGTTTTGTTTGTATGTATGTATGTCTGCACACCAGAAGAGGGCACCAGATCTCATTATAGATGGTTGTGAGCCACCATGTGGTTGCTGGGAATTGAACTCAGGACCTCTAGAAGAGCAATCAGTGCTCTTAACCTCTGAGCCATCTCTCCAGCCCCTGGAGGCAGGGATTTTGACATCCACTACCAGGTCTAGGGCTTCTGTAGGTCTCTGGGTCTAGACTCTTCTAGGCCTTAGGAAAGGGATGTCAAGATTCACAGTGCTGACCATGGTGTGGCATGTCTCAGAACACCGCCTCCCACTCCTCAGGGTCCCTCTGTGGACTCTTGCCTTTTCCTAAGTGGGAAGTAATGAGATCTGGGCTCTTCCCAGGGTGGCTACCTAGAATGGAGTACCGGTGAGACTTCTTGGCTACGGCTAGCTGCACTACAGCACCATGCTAGCTGAGGGCACAGTCAGAGGGTACTTACTGCTCCCCACCTCCCCCACCACTCTACCTTTTCTCCTCGCAATGCCACAGACCATGGCAGTGACTGTCTCTTACCCAGCCTCCTTAGAACTCAGCATTTTGGCCCAGATGAGGTCAGTGTCAACAGGTTCCTCTCGGGGGTTAGTGGAGCTGACCTGCAACGCCAGGCTCTCACAGGGGGCACCGGTGAGTGTGGCCAGGCCTTCAATGGCACGCCCTGCCTGGAGGGCGAAGTAGGAGCCGTGCAGCTTGGCCAGCGCTTTCTCAATGAGGGCCACCCACAGCTGCTTCCGCTGTGCCTGGGGGAGGGATCAGAGTCACTGGCTGCCCGGTTTCCCGACCCCGCCTCCCACCTTGCTGTCCCACCTGTGAGAAGAGCAGAAAGCCAGCCTCATCGCAGGGCAGCATGTCGTCCACCAGCACTGTCGTCCACGTACCATCCTTGCACAGCCGCACCTGGTAGGCACCCTCCGCGCATAGGCTACGTGTGACCATCACCCTTTCCACGAGGTCGGGACGTTCAGCCAGTACTGCCAACGCACTCAGGAACCTGGACGGAGCCAGACAACTTCACAACATGCCCAGAACTGGACCAGTAGCCGCCATCCTCCCCTGAGCCTGTCTGTCCCTGGCAGGAACCTGGAGCCTCACCAGCAGTTCCCCAGCAGCCCCTGTAGGATGTCAGAGGGCCTCAGGGTGTGGAAGACTGACCACGGAGTGCCGTGGTCCCTGAAGACAGAGCAGTTGATTTCGTGGGGCCGCAGCCACTGTTTCACTCGCTGCTGGACGCTGTCGCCCACTGGGAAGCCGACAGATGCAGGCCCGGGGGGGAAGCTGTCATCCACAAAGTTCACACTATTCTGCAGGGACCATGGCCGGACACTCAGGCTGGGTAGGGCAGCCGCAGGCCCAGAATGATTCCACTCTACCTTTTGGGGGAAAGACCCCACCCTCCCAAGAGAACTTTAGAAGGTTGGGGTGGGGCTCTTGCACATTATACCAAACTTGGTGCTAGGCAACTCTGAATGGATGATCCTGAGTGGTCATGGGGACACATGGCCTCCCTGCCCATGACACTGCAGGCCAGTGGCAAGCAGGCCACAGTGAGCATGTTAGCCTGGGAGATGGCACAGCTCCAGCTGCTCTTTCAGCTGACCCAAGGGTTCAGGCACCCAGGGTTCAGGCTCTGCAGCTCATATGGAATACCAGGTATCCCAGCCTTGAGCTTTACCAGGGCATGCTGCCCTGTGTAGGACAGTCTCACTGTATTCTCATCTCTCTGTGGGTTTACACATGGGAGGTCTGGGATCCTCCTGGGCATGTGAGCTGAGGGAGTGTGACATGGATAGTGGAGGTAAACGTTAGTTACCTTGGGCCAAGCTAGCTCTCAGCCTCAGAAAAGAGGCTACTTACCTCTCTGCAGAAAGCCACTATGTTCTCCCAGAGTGCCTTGGCCTCGCCCTCGTCTGTCTGCCTCCGCTTCTCCACATGCATGCTCTCCCTGCGCCTCAGGGGTGTAGCCCCCCGGCACTGGGTCACTAGAAGCTGTGGTGTATGGCAGGCTGCACAGTGCTTGGCCCGAGGTGTGTTGATCAGGGTGCAGGCAGGGCAGGCCCACTGGCCCAGGCGATCAGGCAAGAGACGGGCAGCCTTATGTGCTGAGGGAGCTCGTCCACAGCAGCCAACACAGGGGCCAGGTTTGTCGGCACCACAGTCGGGGCAGTGGGAAGGGGGTTCACTGTGCTCCTGGAAACCATGCAGCTTGGAGCCACCACACACTGAACACCTGGAGGCTGTTGTGGGGTTCCTAAGTGTGCACCTGGCACATGACCAGGTGGTGAAGTCAGGGCTGGAGGGGCTGGCAGGTGTGTAGCGGACAGTGTCTCCAGCCAGGTCAATGACATCACTGCACGACTCACAGCGGGCAGGGCTGCTCTCTGGGGCCTCCTCCTCCAGTACACTCAGTCGCTTGCCTGACAGCAACTCCTTGCCTGAGAGCAGCTCAGCGAGGCGGGAGGCCCCAGCTGCAGCTCTTCCAGGGCCCTGGGAGGGCCCTTTGGAGCTTGTGGAGGTCGAGGACTGAGCAGCCTCAGGCACAGGTGGCTGAAGCTGAGGGGGGACCTCCCGGCGGCTTCTGGGCACAGGGTTGTTCTGTAGGGTGGGTGAGAAGGGGCTGAAGGGTGGTACCCTGGGGGGTTCCTGGTCAGTGGAGGTGGGACCCTGGCTGGTAGAAGGAGAATCAGCCTCAGCACCTTCCCCAGGGAGGATAGGCTGGGATGAAGCAGGAACAACATGGAAGCCAGTAGGGGCCACAACCTCGGGAACCACCAGGGCCTCTGGGGGGATGCGAGGCAATGACAGTTTCCGGGGTCCCCCACAGGCAGAGCAAGAGCTGGCCACTGGTGTGTTATGCAGTGTACAGCGCTGGCACGCCCAGCCACTGCCAGGCTCTGCCCCTTTCCCTTCGTCTTCCTGCTCCTTTTCTTCTTCTTCCTCAGACTGCCCTCTGGCTGGCTCCATGGCCACTAGCCCTGCTGTCCGCACAGGGCCTGCTTCCTCCTTGCAGTTGCCCTTTGGTTCCACCAGTACGGTGGGTGGCTTGGGCAGGACCCCATTGATAACCGGCAGCAGAGGGGCTCCAGGAACAGGCTCTGGGGTAAAGCCACATACTTCACAAGCCTCTTTGCCTAAAAAGTTCCGGAATGTGCAGCGTGCACAGGGCCATTTCTGCTCCTCTACGCTGAGCCGCAGGATCTGGTCAAGATCTGGCTTGTGCCTGGGGGCCTCACAGATGGAGCACTGGCGTTGGCCGGCAGGGTTCAGGAAGGTGCAGCGCGCACAGGACCACTCCCCAACTGTGGCCATAGACCCAGGAGAATGTGTGTGGCTGCAAGGGAAGAACCTGATTAGTGTGCCTCCTCTGAGGCCTAAAGTCACAATGTTCCATGGGCAACAGGACACCACTTTTCCACGGAGGGTGACTGGGACTGGGAGATGCTTGCCTGGCTGCAGAGCCAGCAATGTGGAAAGTGTGGCCAACTTGGGGTCAGCAATGTTCTGTTCTAGAACATGTTCAGGAGGGATAGGGGTGGGGTGGTCATCGGTCAAGAACAATTTAAGCCTTTGCCCAGTGTGCATCCTCAGCTTTGTAGCTCCGCCCATCCAGTCCCAGTTCAGGGCAGAATCAGAGCCTGAACCTGGGCATTCAGGCCTGTTCCCTATGGGTCTGGCACACTCCACACCACTAGGCTTGTAGCAGGGTGGCAGTGAGTACTGGAAGGCTGTATGGATCCTTCTTGGAAAGGCTACGTGAGCACAGTGAGGATATAAAGCAAACACAGGGTGAGCCTGGACGGAGGTTGAGGTTATGAGGCTTGCACCTTGCATTATCCCCAAAACTTGACATTCTTCTGGGCTTTGGGACAAATGCATAGAGTACATGGAGTGCAGTCTCTGTGCTTGTGTGGAGGCAGGTTTCCTGTGTTCCTGGCCTGACTGCCTGCTCCCAGGACGGTTCCCTCAGGTGGCTGGAAAGGGTGCTGGGCTCCATGACAGGGCCGAGCTGCAAATAACCTTCACAATACCCATTGTTTGAACTGACCATAGCTGCTCTGCCTCTAGGAAAATCAATTGCTTTTTAAAATGAAGCATGAATTAGAAGCTTATGCTTCTAACCTTTGGTTCAAGAAGAAGGAAAACATTCTTCTTCAGAAAAAAAAAATTCTTCCCTCCAAAATACGACTTGCCTAGGGGCCCAGAGTTGGTTCTGATTCCACCTTCCTGTGTAGGTTGGGTAGCCCTAGGAGAGACAGGTAGAGAGGTGCTTAGGCTCAGCTCAGAGCCTGGAGATCACCAGACCTCTCTCCTGAACTCCTTTACCTGGTGAGGGCTCATGGTTAAGGACAGAACACAGTGTGTGCCAGCAGAGAGGATATCCCTTGACACCCCTCTCATGAGAGCACTACTGTCTCCACCTGCTCATCTACTTCATAGCACAAGCAGGATGGGTATCCCAGAGGGTCCTGGTGGGCCACAGTGAGTTTGACAGGTCACTTCCCAGGAATCCCCTGAGGGAAGTCAATCCTCATGAAATGTCCTAGGGGACTCTCGGGGCATTCTCTGATTCAGCCCTAGGCCACTGACCGTACAGGCTGAGGAAGGTTGTGATGGTTAATTAATGTTTATTGTCAACTCAACTGGATTTGGAATCACACAGAAGACACATTTGGCAGTGTCTTTGAGGGTGTTTCTAGAGAGGTTTAACTGAAGACGGAAGGCCCACTCTGTAGTCCAGGCAGGCCTCAAACTTACAAAGACTCCCCTACCTCTTCCAAGTGCTGGGATTAACAGCATGTCCCACCACGCCTAGCCCAGAAGACTCACTCTGAATGTGAGCACCACCATCCCATAGACTGGGATCTCAGATTAAATAAGAAGGGGAGAAGGAGGCCTGAGTTTGACATCTGGAGACTCACATGGTAGAAGGAAAGAACCAACTCTCATAAAGTGTCCTCTGGCCTCCACAGGTGAGCCATGGCATGCATGCATGCGCACACACACAACATAAATTAGTATTTAAAAAAGAAAAAAGGGAGAAAGCATGAGCTTCTTTACTGCAGACAACACAACCAGCTGCCTCATGCTCCCATAGCCATGCTTTCCTTGAGTAATAGACTGTATACCTTCTATGATGGTTTGAATGAAAATGGCCCCATAGGCTTACATATCTGAACACCTAGTCACATTTTCTGCAAGGCCTTGAGAAGGCACAGTGCTGTGATGGTAAACTCCAAGATGCAATGAACACCCACGATAGTGGGGATGTCAGGACACGGGATGTCTGCTGAGAAGGGCTGCATGAACAGAGTGGAGCTGGCTTAAGAGAGAGGCTGTGTGTGTGTGTGTGTGTGTGTGTGCTGTGGATGGCACAAGGCTGGTGGAGTCTAGATAATGTCACAATAAGCTACAGGTGCAGGACAGAGTTTGGAATTTGGGGTCTGGTCTTCCTTGGCCCTGTGTAACTCTGCTATGCCCCATTTCCCCTCTTTTGGATTGAGGTATGCTTACTCTATGCCACTGTCCGTTGGAATTATATAAACTTCATAGTTAAGAGGCTGACTTGAATGTTGGCATGAGCCACGTGTGGTAGCTCATGCCTATAATCCCAGCACTCAGAAGGCAGAGGCAGGCAGGTCACTCTGGTCTCTCTGAGATGCCCCTGACTTGCCCCGGCAAACCTCCTCCCTTCACAATGGAATATGGACCACAGAAACGGAAGCTAAAGAGTCTTTCTTCCCTCATGGTAGGTCTGTCAGGTGCTCTGTCCTAGCAAGAAGAAAAATGACTAGGGAAGAAGTCCAGGTGCTCATTCATCTCAGGGAACAGCCGGGGTGGCCGGGGTCTGGCTTTGGCCCAGCTGAACCTGGAGCCTGGCCACTGCCTGGGATGAGAGGTAGATAGGGGAACCACATGGGAAACTCTTAGCTAAATCAGAAGACTCCATCTGTACTATAGGACAGCTCCAAAGAAAACAAAGTCTAAAGATCAAACTTGTTCCTGGGAAATAGGACAAATTGGCCAGAGGCCAAGCTGTGGGTCTTCTGTAACCAGAAAATCTGTCAAGACTAAGGAGTCTTAGGGCAACTCTGGTCAGCTGTGTGCTTTGAACCTCACAGGACCCCTACCCTTCAGCATCCTTAGTTCACTTGGTTAATGCCCATAGTCCATGGCCAGTCCTATACTGCAAGGCCTGGGAAGGGACCCAGGGCTAAAGACCTGAAGTCCATAGGCAAGGCTGGACCACCACCAAAGTCTGCAGCAAAAGCCTGCGTAGAGTTGAAGACCCAGTAAAATCTGTATACAGACTTTGGCAAACCCAGGAACTCTCCACACAAGGGCTAGTAGAGTGTTGCTAGGTGGCGGAGTGCTTGCCTAGCATGTATGAGATACTGGGCTTGACTCCTAGATCCAGAAGTAAAAAGAAATTGAAAAGGGTTTCTGTACTTGATTTTCTAGAATTCTCAACACAAACACTCCTAAATCATGGCACATGAGCTCACAGAAGTAATTCCAACTCTTCAAGACAGGCTCACAACAGAGAGCAAACTGAGTCAACGGCCAGAAGTCTACTCAGAATACTTGCTTTGTTCTCAGCTTCCTGGGCATCTCAACACTCAGATCTCATGCAAAGGGAGGTGACAGGCTCCAAAGCTGCAACAGTTTACCTGAGTAACCAGGGAGTGAGCACCCAGAGGACTCAGAAGTTGCTGCATCCTGCTGTGGTCATGGCAGGAGTCTTTCCCCTCTTAGGAAGAACCAATAAAACTACCAACCTGAGGAAGCACTGGGAAGCTACTCATTAGCCACTAAAAGATGGATGCCTCTGACCAACAGAGCAGCTCCATGCCTTACCCTTGCCAGGCTCTTAGCCCTAATTTGTGCTCAGGGTAGACTGTCCTGAGGGCCTGTATAAGGGTGAGGGTAGTGTCTCCCTTCCTAGGCTATTCTCCTAGGCTGACCACAGTCTGGTCTGCTCAGTTTTCCTGGATGGGTGTGAACTCCTTGTCTCTGTCCCTGGGCAGCCAACTCCTGAATCAACTGTCTACTGATTAACCAGCCAGGTGAGGCTGGACATAGCCGGCTTCCTATACTGGGCTCTCAAGTGGGTGGAGGAGGGAGAAGGTGCACCTTGACCTGGGCTCAGCTAGTGTGAGCTGCCTTTTTATCCACACAATGGGTGTTACCCAAAAGGACAGTAGTAGCTATGCTGGGGGCGGCAGTCCTGAGAGGTGAGGGGCTGCTATGGCTGCTAATTTCTGCCCCATGCTTCTCCCTGCCCATCTAGCACCCTGTAAGAGCTGGGGAAAAGGCTGCTGTTTCCCATGCTTGTGCTGTGTTACTTCTGTGTGAGTGTACACACACATGTGGGGAAGGAGTCCCAAAGGGTGGCCACAGAGTAGTGTCACCTCCTGCCTTCCTGCCATCCATCTAGCCCAGCAACCCTCTGATGTCCATCCTCTTTCTAGTTTGAATATGTATGGTTTCTTCCAGATCATTAACACTGTTGATTTCTGATTCAACCTGGATGCCCATGGGAACCAGTACATATTGGGGACACCTATTTAGGGAAGGGCCTGGCAGGAGGATGGAGTAATATGGAGTGAAGACACAGCCTCAAGTCTTGGGTCTCTCTTCTTTTTTTTTTTTTTTTTTTTGGTTTTCCGAGACAGGGTTTCTCTGTGTAGCTTTGGAGCCTGTCCTGGAACTTACTCTGTAAACCAAGCTGGCCTCAAACCTGCCTCTGCCTCCTGAGTGCTGGGATTAAAGACGTGCGCCACCACTGCCAGGCCACTCTCCTCTTAATCCCACCTCCTTGCTTTATCTCAGATGTCCAGCCAAACAGTTCTAGATGTCTTTAATTTTTCCCCTCACATAGCCCAAGCTGCACTTGAACTCCCGATCCTCTTGTTTCCACCTCTAGAATGCTGGAATTACAGGTAGGCATTATCATGCCTGGCCATAGTTCTGGATTTAAAAATCCTGTGATTTATTTATTTATTTAATTTGAGCCAGGGTCTCTCTTTGTAGCCCTAGCTCGGGTCTCTCTTTGTAGCCCTAGCTCTCCTAGAACTCACTATGTAGACCAGGCTGGCTTCAAACTTACAGAGATCTACCTGCCTCAAAAATCTTGTGCTTTAAATAGATATATGTACACACACATATTTAATCTCATACATATGTGTTTGTGCCTGAGTGTATGTATATGTACCATGGACATGCTGGAACCCCTAGAGGTCAGAAGAGGCATTGGATCCCCAGGAACAGAGTTTCAGATGGCTATAAGTCACAATGTGAACTGAACCCAGGTCCTCTGGAAGAGTGGTAAGTGCATTAACCACTGTACCAACTCTATAGCCTCCCAAATCTTGTGCTTTTACTTTTGTTTTTTGAAAAAGGGTCTCACTCAGTAGCCATGGCTGGAACTCACTATGTGGCTCAGGCTGCCTTAAACGCTCAGCAATCTTATTTTGCCTCTAGCCTCAGCTTGCCAAATTCTGCAGCTATAGGTGTGATACACAATGCTGAGTAACCCCTCATGCCCCCCTAAAAAAAAAATCTCACTTACAAATTAAACAACAATGAACCTTGAACTTTCATTTACACACACAAACTTAGTAAAAGTGTGTTAATGTAAAAGTAGGAGAGCCATCCACCCATGTGACATGTACATGGTGACATTCTCTGCTGGAGCACTGCTTACTGACACAAGACTGAGAAAACAAGTCCAACATATAGCCTCAGCACACAAAGCCACAGTGCAGGCCTAGCAATTCTACTCTTAACATTTTTTTCCTCAGGAGATACATACATACATATACACACACATATATGAAAACATGAGATGTTCAACACCATCAGCCATCAGAAAAATGCAAATTAAATCAAGTAAAGCTCCACTGCACACCCTGCAGGATGGTTAGACTCAAAGACAGATGATAGCAAGCATTCGCAAAGTCAGGGGACACCAGAACCCTGCCAACACTGTTAGTGGGGATGTAAGTGGGCCAACCCCCGAGACAGCAGTGTTTCTCAGAATGTTGTATAAGCTCACCCCAAACACAGCAGCTTCAGATCAGGGATATACCCAAAACAATTAAACAGATGCCCACATAAAAACCTTTAGCATGAATGTTTATAAGCAGCATCATAAAAGCTAAGTGGAAACAACACGCTATTCATGAGCAGACAAGCCAAGGGTAGCTTACTCTTACAACAGATACCACTGAAGCAAGTAAAGGAAGGAGGTCCATGCTGCAACGTGGATGAAACCTTAAGGACGGGATGCTGAGTGAAAGCAGCAGCCAGTCAGACAGCCAAGTCACATGGGAAATCTCTAGAAAAGGTAAACCTACAAACAGGAAGCAGGTCAGTGGCTACCTGGGGATGGAGTGACTGCAAACAGGATCTCTTTCAGGTGCAAACTAACTCATAAGGCTGTTGGGACAAAGCTATGAACTGGTTGAAAATGACCTGAACATACATTGATAACAGGTGAATTGGATGGTGTGTGGAGTTTTATGTCAACCTGATACAAGCTGGAGTCATTTTGGAAGAGGGATCCTCAATTGAGAAAATACCCCCACTATTTGGCCTGTGGGCAAGCCTGTGGTACATTTTCATGACTGATGATAGGTGTAGGAGGGCCCAACTTACTGTGGGCAGTGCCACCCTTGGCCTGGTGGTCCTGGATGCTATAAGGCAAGCTGAGCAAGCCAAGAGGAGCAACCCAGCAAGCAGCTCTTCTCTGTGGTTTCTGCATCAGTTCCTGCCTCCAGGTCTCTGCCCTGAGTTCCTTCAGTGATGGACTGTGCTGTGAACTGTAAGCTGAAATAAACTCTTCTCTCCCCAGTTGATTTTGGCCAATGGTGTTTTATCACAGCAGTAGAAAAACTAAGACAGCCTGTAAGTCACATTCCAATAAAATGGCTTAAAGGAGTTAAAACTTGCATTGGTGGTATTGCCTGGAGCATCTTGCAATACTAAGGGGAAGGGGGCACTGTCATGCCTTCATGCACACGAGAAACAGTGCAGTACCCCCACTTGCTTCAAGGTCCCTCCACAGTTCTACTTGTCCTGTCTCTCTAGACCTTGAGTTCCCAGTGCCTGAGTCTCCCAGTGACTAGAGTGACTCAGATAGATACATTTGGACTCAGTGCCACCTTCCAGCAGCTCCAAAAGGTCACTTGTCTGCCATCTCAGATCTTGGTGTTAAAGGCACCTCAGAAGGCAGTCTCTTGTCTGCGTTCTATGCCCAGCTAACTTCTTATGCCCAGCAGATGGTTAAGCGAGCTGGTTTGTAGAAGTCACAGCCATGCACTTCTCTGAGTAAAGAAAAGACCAGTGTTACCTGGGTTCTCTAGAAGAGATCTACTAGGTCTGCATCCTCTCTGAGGTGGAGTCCTGGATATTTAGGGGGTGCCAGAAACCCTTCCAAAAGGAATTAATGACATGCATGCCTTAGAAAAGACTTGCAGATCAAGGCAGGCCCTTGTGGTTCCTCACAGCCAGATGGCATCCCTAGAGGCAGCCATACTGGAGCACAGGTACATAGGTTGGGAAGGGAAGCAGTGTTCAACTCTGACAACCCTGTGAAGCAAGCCAGCACTCTTAATGCATGCTAGCTAGCTACAAGGGCTAAAGTCATCAGCCTCCCAGGCAAGGGGTATCCAGACAGCCTTCACAGGAATTCAGCAGGCTCTGGGCAAGCACTGTTCAACAGTGGGCCATAGTAGAACCTCAGGCAAAGGAAAGTCCCAGACCTGCCAGCCAGGAGCAGCAATAACCCCAGATCAGATGAGCTCCTGCACCTTTAGGGGAAATAAGCTGCCAGAGAGCACTGATAAACAGAAAGCCCTGTTCTGAGCAAGCATCTGTGCCAAGCAGGGACACATTGAAAAAGTGGTCTCCTGCTTAAGACCCCTCAGGGTTGCCCCTTCCCACCTTCTTACCTTCGGGCCCGGGGACGTGGGTGCTGTCTGGTGACCAGAGCACTTCCCCAGACAGTCTCCCCAGGGCCGCTCCTACACCAGCCAGCTGCTGCTGGGGGTCCTGGGTAGGGTGGCCCCCCAGGGAAGCCGTGGTCTGACTCCGTCTCGGCAGCCAGGGAGGAGGCAGAGCTCCCCATGGCCCCCCTGACAGTGGCCACGTAGAGAGCTGGGCCTGGTCACCTCTGGCCGGTGGCACGCGAACGGAAGCATGGAGAGAGGAGAGTGCCCACACCGGAGAAAGGGCAGCCGGCTGGTCAGTGAGACAACAACAACAATGAACAGAATAAAAAGAGAAAAGAAACAGTGTGATTCACACAGATGAAACTCTAGGCCCTGGGTGAGTTTCCCAGCATGCCAAGTGGCCTGGGGTACACAAGGTGAAAGTGAGGTTCAGGGACCTAGGCATGACTTTAAAGTACTCAGCACTGTAGGGCACATCCCACAGACAAGCCCCACAAGAGAATATAGGCCAGAGGCCAAAGGCCAGCACCAAATGGAGCTGCAGCTCCCTGACTTGTGGTATATTAGGGTTTCAGGTTATCATCCTAATCTGAAAAACCCATCGTCCTCCTCAAACTTGTCTCTAGTCCTCAGAGGGGCTTTATTTCCCAGTTAGGAGGACAGGTTTGCCTTATTACAGAAGAAACTGTCAAGGAGACATTTAGCCCACAGGGAAGGAAAAAGTGAAGGAGCAGAGGGCAGAGAGGGATGGTACTTGAAGATCTAAGAGGTCAGGACCAAACTGTGCCTTAAGAAGGGCAGCAGCTGACTGTGTAAACACACACTTACCAGGCAAATGCCAGGGAACCTAAGAAACTGTCCATGCCCGAGCAAGAGAGCAGATCGCTTGTGCTGCAGGGGGAGCCATTTTACACCTGTTTACACCTGCTGGCTAAGGGCGGGGAGTGTGTGTGTGTGTGTGTGTGTGTGTGTGTGTGTGTGTGTGTGTAGTTGGGGAGATAACACACAGGGAAACCGGATGTGTGTGGGTCCCCTCTTTGGGCTCTAGGTTAAGGTGTGTAGCTATGCTGCCCTCTGACTGGGTAGAGCACAAACTTGTCCTGGTTTCGGCAGTTCCTACTCCTGGGTTTCCTATCATCCACTTACAGCGCTTCCTCTGACTTCTGAGTAAGCCTCTATAACACTGACTCTGGTACTGGGGTGTAGATGAGGGGAGACTGATATAATGAGCTGAGAGACACACCTACAAAGTACTGCAGGTTCAAGGACAGCCCCACATGACAGGTAACAGCCTGGGTAGTACTTTGACAGTCAGCACTTGACACCTGAGAGGACCACCAGAATCAAGCCCAAACCCTCTCCAACACACCCAGGCATGGGGCCAGATAGTTCTGCAACCTCTCACCAAGAGACTTCAATCAGAACTACCTGATTCTCCCACGAAGCAGCATTTCCCAACTACCTTCTGAGTTAGCATGTGAGGGGCTGCTTTTGTCAAGGGACTGGCCCTATTGGCTTGGTGACCATGTGAGACTTGAAAGCTTTTAATTAATACTTTGAAATGGCTAGAAAACAAAACAAGCCAGGTGGTGATGGTGCACACCTTTAATCCCAGTACTTGGGAGGCACAGGCAGGTGAATCTCTGTGAGTTCAAGGCCAGCCTGGTCTACAGAGTGAGTTTTAAACCAAAAAAGAAAAGAAAAGAAAGAAAGCAAAAGGAAAAGGGTAGGAGAAACAAAACTTACGTGAACTAAAACTAAAATCAATCTCTCTCTCTCTCTCTCTCTCTCTCTCTCTCTCACACACACACACACACACACACACACACTCTTTTTTCTAGAGGCAGGGTCTTACTATGTAGCCCAGATTGGGTTTAAACTTAGGCTCCTCCTGCCTCTGCCTACCGAGTGCTGTGATCATAAGTGATCATAAGGATAAGTGTTAGCCACAATGTCGGCTTGAAATTCACATTTCAGTGTCTACAAGTGGTTTTGCTAAACAAGGCTGTGCTCATTTATTTACACGCTGTCTGTGGCTTCTCTCAGAGCTCAGAGAGCACAAGATGCCGCAAGTGCTCCCTGACTGTTCCTTTAGCGATTCTCCTGCCTCAGCTTCCTTGAGTACTACAATTACAGGCATGACCATGGCACTTGGCCCTAATCAAGAGCTTTAGTCTGTTTTCTAGCTCAATATAGACATGCCACTTCATGGGACTCAGTAGCCTCATGTGCTGGTGGCTTTGTATGGGGCATCAGTTAACTGATGGTGGCAGGATTCTCTTCAGGGGCCCAGCAACACATGCTCCTATCCATCAGTCCCAAATTACAACGGTCACCCAGTAAACCTGCCTCTCCTGTGCTTGTGTCCGTACCAGAACAACCCCTCAAACCTACAAGCCCTGGCAACATGAGAGCCTCCCGTGAGAAATGTACCCCAGCATTTCTGGTGCTCCTCTCTCATATTCAAACCCTGAGCAGGGAGGGAAGGAAGAGTGCTGGAAGCTGAGCTCAGCAGAGATGCCCATGGGGCAGAAACTGCTTCCAATAGGGTCTTGAGGTGATGTAATGCCAGCACTGGGCCTTGCCACGTTCACTGTGAGAGCAGGCACTATACTCAGGGGCTGTCTATCTGCCTCCAGGAGGTCTACCTGTTCCTCATGGGCTTGAGTGCTGTCTGCCTCCCAGTTCCTGTAATCCCTACCCACCCCTCTTGCCATCCTGTCCAGAGACTATCCTCCTCCTGCCTTGGTACTTGCTCATTGGGGATGCCTTCCTTGAGCACAGTGTCTCTTGGGAGGGTGGAGACGGCACATTCTTCTTTTGCTAAGTGTGCAGAACAAAGAAAAGAGGTAGGCAGAAGAGTAATGCTCTCAGGAGCTCTCCATGCTACTTACTGTCAGGGCAGAGAGTCTCTTGGTGTGCTGAGGAGCCCCTATCTTGACTAAGGGCCACTGAAAGATGCTGGCAGTCTTAGTGCTCCCCTGACCTCCAACACACACACCAGGGAGCAGTCGGCTACCAGTCTTTGTTGGCCTAGGTGGCCCTCTAACCTCAAGAAGCTGGTATTAGTATGTCTCTGCTTGTTTTGAGACAGGGTCTCATGTATCCCAGGCTAGCCTAAACCACTATGTAGCCAAGGATGTTCTTCCACCCTGATCCTCCTGCCACTGTCTCCCAAGTGTAGGATTATAAGCATGTGTCACCACACCCAACTGTACACGTGTGTCTCTTGAAACCCACCTTCCTTCTGCTGGCCTTTCAGGCACAACTGTAGGCCCCAGCACCTTCTGTAGCCTTGGAGGTTGGTAACTCCACATGTATGGTAGGCAGCTGTGTAAAAGGTTCTACAGGCCTTCCTTCTGGGTTCTGACAACTGCACCCAGGGACCACTGGAAGGGTAGAAAGGGAATCCAGCAGCAGCCCTAGCTAGAGAGGGCTGGCTGTTTCTCTGGCTTGGCCAACACTCTATAGAAGTAATTATCACACCCACACCACTTTGCCAAGGACACTGGGACCTTCTTTGAATGAAGGAGGCTGGCCCCTCCCAGGTCTCCCCCATCTAGGCCAGAGCACTCTAGTATAATTAGCATGTGGTAATAGGCAGGAACACTGAAGAATGCCAACACAGGTAGATCCAGTCTTTGTTCACATTCTGGTTGCCTAGGCTGTACTGCAAAGAGAACAGGAAGGAGAGGGCTTCATTAAGAACACAGCACAGCCCCCACTCTGGGTGGCAGACCTGAGCCACCCCAAGGGCTGTCCTCTCATACAGGGCTTGTTGGTGGACAAAACCCCCTCCCTACTCCTGAAAGCACCTCCTTGCTCCTCCTTTGGCTCCAGTTTGTATGCTTAGCAAACACCCTTTGACCTCCACTACAAGTCAGGCTTTTAGGAGGCTGGAGCCAGCAAACAGTGACTCTCAGAGATCCCTACCACTGCTACATGACTTAAGTGTAACCACATCAGCCTCCGACAAGAGGCAGAAGGGGCAGGGGTACTAAGGACCACAAGACTTGAGAGATAGGTTCGCCCATCCTCTCAGCCCTGGGGCTTACTTATGCCTTTCCCACTCCAAGACCTACCAGCCAGTTCCTCCCTTATTTGCATTTGGGAATTGTTCTACTTTTAAATGGGACAGTGGCCTAGATCTGGCCTCAAGGAAGCAAGGCAGTGGGGATGCCACTGCTCTGAAAGACAAAGTATTAATTATCAGGATGTATTAGCATGTCCCCAGCCTTGGTGTAAGATGGTCTCTGCATATGCTGAGGGCAGCTGGAGAATAGCCCCCCAGGACAAGCATAAGAAGACAGGATGACATGGACTCTGCAGAGAGCCACACAAGGGTATATTCTCAGTCAGGAGGCCAAGTCCTCTCTGTTGTCCCCAGCTTCACCTTCAGCTCTAATGGCCCTCTGAGAGAAGGTATTGGTCATGACAGCCCACCTGGAAGTAGGACAGGCCCCTCATTCTTTCTCACGGGCGCTCAGGGCTGGAGGCTGGATGGGGGTCATCATGGCTCTCACAAGCCATGAAACCTAAGGGCTGCAAACCCATGTGAGGGTCCCCTGGTATAGCCTGTCTTTTTGCCCCACACACCACAGCCAAGTCAGTACTTCCTGCCCAGAGCTTCCAAGGACTTGTGGGATGCCTCATTCCCAGAAGGACAATCTGGGGATATCAACCAAGTCAAGGCCAGGGAAACCTATTGTACCTTGTGTTTCTAGAGCTCTTGGTATAGGAAGTACAATGTCTCCCTGTATCCCCATTTGGGAGTACCCTAAGCACAGTGCCCAACCCCGGGGAACAAGAGCAGAATGGGGTTTCCACACCAACCGATAGAGAACCTACCACACAAGCCCTTCCTCTTGAAAAGTTTACGAAGGGACAACTCTGCCATTGTAACTTCAGTAACCCCAATATTCCTCCTCTCTTGAGACAGGGGACGGCAAGAGAAAGCAGCAGTCCTAGCCCCACCTGGCAGCAATAGTTACCCACCATACCTTAGCACTGTACCCACCAGGGCAGGAAGCAGCCAGTCCAGATGTGAAGCCAAGAACAAGCCACTGTTGAGATGCAACTCTGTCCAACAGACAGCTGGTATCAAGGCCAGCCCTAAGGAAATGACCTGGGGACAGGAAGTGAATCCTCCCTCCAAGAAACTAGGCTAGGATCTACCCCAGGGGAGGACTCAACCCTCTGAGAACTGGCTGGACAGCATTCCCTGAAGACAGGCGGATCCCTCCAAAGAAATGGACCACCCTCAGCTCTTTGAGCCTCTTTTTGGCCAAGATACCCTATAGTGCAATAACTCCATGTGGGTGTCACTGGCAGGCCATAGTGGAGACATCCAGGAGAGTATGAGGCCAAGACACCCTATAGTGCAATAACTCCATGTGGGTGTCACTGGCAGGCCATAGTGGAGACATCTCAGGTGGCACATCCAGGAGAGTATGAGGCCCAAGTGACAGGACCAAAGCC
This sequence comes from Peromyscus attwateri, assembly GCA_902168425.1. Lineage (NCBI taxonomy): Eukaryota > Metazoa > Chordata > Mammalia > Rodentia > Cricetidae > Peromyscus > Peromyscus attwateri. The sequence continues at coordinate 5,058 of CABHPP010069062.1, read as the reverse complement.
CACTAGCACAGCTTTTCCAGAAACAGCTTCTGCAAAGCCGGAGAGCCCAGCTGGCAGAGCAGGGCAGCAAGGCAGAGGGCTGGTCACCAGAGAGCGCTGGCCCAGAGAAAGGGGTTCCTCCCCCACACCCAAGCACTTCAATCCTGCTGCTCCATCCACCAAGCCAACCGACAAGCCACACACTTGATAACTAGCTCACCTGAGGCCACACACATGACAAGATGCCGATGCACCCACACGGGGTTGCTGTCTTGGGAAAGGCTCTGAAGAGGCTACCACTGCAGTACTCACCAAGACAGCATGCTCCTCCTATCAGGGTTTGGACTCTGGCCCAGGAATGCCAAATGCAGGCTTTGGGATTATCTGCATGGGCCAAAGTCCTGCAACCGAGTCTTGACTGGCCATATGGCTCAGGCTCTGCCCTCTTCTGCAGTGCTACAGCTAGAGCCTCTTGGAGAACTTCATTACTGCCCCACCTAAGCACATGCTACCCAGGGACTCCTTCCCTTTAAAAAGTTGTGTCTGTTCGACAGCCAGAGACCACAGGGGACATGGTTTGCTGGCTCTTCACTGCCATTGTCACAGGAACCGACCTGTTCCATGGCAAACAAGCCTGTGGCTAATTCTACATTGTAGGACAACAGAAGGGGTTATTCAAGATCCTGTCTTGATGTTCTTCAAGTTGGCTCTGCCCTTGGGCAGAGTTCATCTCCAGGGCCACAGATCAGTAGTAGTTGGCAAGGAAGCCTAGGCTGTCCAGGTACTGCCAGGGAACTGTGCCCAGGTTGGGGCAGGGCTCAGGGGAACAGCAGGGTGTCACCAAGATTCCCTGGACTCAGGTCCTGGCACTACTCAGTCATTCCAATTGCCAATGGGTAACCACTGTTCAAGCTGCAAAGCTCTGCTTTTTTTCAGCTCCTGCTTACTATGGCAGATGCTGCCATGCCAGGCAGGATACTCATGGGTCCTCATCCTGCACTTCCTTTCTGGGCCACTGCAATCTCCTATACTCTCTTAGCCACTGCCTTCTCATAGGAACAACGCTGGAAACAGTGGCCATCACCCTCTACCTGCACACAAGAGGAAGGGTGCAAGCTGAACTCATAAAGTGAACCAGATATTCCACTGAAAATGAAAAACTCCGCCTAAGGGCCAAGTGTAGGATAAAAGCCTTAGGAAGAAGGGTGCTGTCCTACATCCTCACTCCTAAATGGGAGATGAAGCCAGAACACGTTACAAGGTAGTTCTCAACCTTGAGTTCTAGATTTTTTTTTTTCCATTTTTGCCAAGTACTTCCTGTTCTCCAGCTCACATGCAGAAGTAAAAAACTGAGGCTGGAGTGAGGTGTAGTTGTGCACACCTTTATCCCAGCACTTGGGAAGGAGGCAGAGGCAGGTGAATCTCTGAGTTCAAGGTCAGCCTGGTCTACAGAGTGAGTCCAGAACATCCAGGGCTACACAGAGAAATCCTGCCCTGGCAAACACATATACACAAGTGCTCACACAAATTCAAGGTTGGGCCTCACAACAGCAGTGGGGCCTCCAGCTGTAGACCTATTCAGAACAAATGAGACACACTAATCCTGCTGAGGTGAACTATAGCAGTTCTTGAGGCTGGGATTCTGCATCTGGCCTCTGAGGCAAGGATAGTCTGAGGCATTTACATGCTGGCCCTGATGCCTCCTGGCCAGGGAAATGGTCACTGAACATCCTTCTGTGTCTCTGGAGTTGCACATCATCTTCATTAGACATTATGAAAAGTGAAATTATGTTTTTCAAAATGGTATTACCAGGAAAACAAAAGATTTCAGTTTTAGTTCACAAGTTCAGTATTGTTTAATGTGGAATACAATTTTAAGAGAAAAGATAGAAGGTAGCCTGGTGTCCTTGCCATGGACAAAACACGAATCATGGGGCACTCAAGCTCACTGCTGGATTAGGAGCGAGGAGGCCATAGCACGTCTCTCAGCACTTCCTTTCCCACTAAGCTCTGGCCTTTCCACATCTGCAGAAGACAGGGGCTCCAGAAAGCTGTAGAACTCATTGATTTTTCCATCAAATGGTGTATGGTCAGCAAGATCAAGAAAGGGACAGAAAGCCAGTTAGTTCTTTAAATCCAAAGGGCAACGTTTTAAGAACCATGGAGGAGGGCATGGGAGCACCCTCTACAGCAAGGAGTACTCTGCTGCCTTCCCATCCTGACTATTAGCAGCAGGCATGGAAGCACCTTGACATTTTCAAACAGCAACTATCAATATGTTTTCCCAAAGCTCTCCCCAAGTCCATCCTCCAGCTTAGCCACCAGGGCAGTGGGAAGGCAGTATCAGGGGAGCTGAGACATGGGAATGCAGCAGGAGAGCCATGACGATGCATTTGTCAGTACAAGAGAGTTGAGGCCAATGCAAGTATTCCACTTGGTTTCTTAACATGGAGACTTGAGCAAGCCTGCCCTGGTGCCTGGTGAATCCTTACAGAGGGATAGCTACATCATTGGTTTCCCACATGGAGCTTGTGTAGGAGAGTACAAGCTATCCAGCATCTTATGATGACTTACCTTAGGGTCCCACACTATCATTCCTGTATCTCCACACTGTGGTAGAGTATTCCTGTCCTCCTATAATTCCACCCCCGAAAACTGTTTGCCTAGTAGGACAAGCCTGGGAGGCAACATGTTGCCCACATTAAGATGCTCTTTGGTCCACTGGTCACAGTTTTCCACACAGCCATGCTATGATCCACAAAGTGACAATCATGTGGCTAAGCTGGCTTCCCAGCACAGCCTCAACCCACAGCTTCCTCTGCCTCCTTTCAGTGACACTTATACAAGTGGCTGGTAAGTTCACTTCTAAGACTGAGAAACAAGATGAGGCCAGGGGCTTGTTTCCATAGAGATCACATGCTGCCCTTTTGGATCAGAAGATCTCTTCAACTTTAGAAGTCAATTGACCCAATGCTACCAATGGTCAGCAGCCAACTGAGGATGCTCATTGGCTACCTGCTCAGTGTAGGGCTGGACTGAGTTGGGTACCAGGACCTGACAAGAAATAACACACATGACTTGAGCAGGGGAGACTCAAGAAGCTGGGTTGTCCCCAGTAGAGCCCTGGGGATAAGCCAGAATGATATCAGAGGTATAGGGGTCAAATGGCTCCAGACAGCCAAGACATACTGGGAAGGTGGAAAGGCCAAATGGCAGAGACTGCATCCAGCCTGAGGAATCAGGAGACTAGTTAGAGCTTCTAGAACCAGGAGCAAATGCATTTCAGGATGCTCTCTGCTTGTCAGGTGACAGAGCCAGTATGAAGTGGGGACCAGAGGACAGGGTAGTCAAGAGATGCACAGGAAAAAGAACAATTCAAACCTCCGGGGAGGGTGAGGGGTGGGGACAGGAAGTGTCCCTTTTCTAGGCTTGAGCACAGAGCCTTAAGACCATAGTTGTGTTTCTCTCATTCAGCCTCCCATGCCAGGCAGTGTACAAACCAGGACAAAATAATGTGACAAGTCACCAGTGATCTTGGGTTTCTGTATATGTGTTTTCCAAAGAGCTCAACGGTTTTTCATTTATCACTTTTTTTCTAATCCTTTTTTTTTTTTCCATTTAATTTTTCCCTCTCAGCCCCAGCAATTGTCTAGCACAGTGAGGGGCAGCTGACATTAAAGACCACAGGGCTGGACAAAGGACCACAATACCTTCCTCGGCTCCTAACTGATCAGCTCATCAACAGCATATACAATGAAGGTTTTTAGGCCACCAAAAAGGCTCTTCTTCTCTCAAATGCCACCAATGAGAATGTGGAAGCAGACTGTGATTCCGAGACTTAGAACTCCACCTACCTCTCCCCTGACAACTGCTGTCCTACAGCCTCAGTTTCCTCATCTGTAAAATGGGGCTTACCTGTTTTGCCTCGAGGCCTGGATAATGTACAAGAGGGGCCAGGAAGGCTTGGGAGTAGGCAAAACCTGATAGTCAGAACTAGGGCAAAGCCTAGATCCAAGGATGGAGAGCAAAGTAACCCATTTCTCCTGGAGGACAAGCTGAGGCTCTACACAGATGTGCAACCATTCCTCCTGCTCTAAGACACCATGGCCAGCAGAGGTTTTGATGGTTAAGTCCCGATAAAGTTGTGCAGTATCTGAGCCTTGGATCCAGCAAGGTTTAAATCTGCCTTCCTCGAGGACACTGACCTGTCTGCCATTCAAACAGTTTCAGGGATTCTCAGATGTTGGAAAAGAAATGATCACATCTCTCTCCAGCAGAAGGACCTCAAAGGAAGCAGGATCAGCTACCTCATGGAAACAAGGTTGCTGTTCAGCTAGACACAATCGTCCTATACTACAGAACTGTGGTCCTGAAGGCATCCTGACAGCCAGACTCTGGAGAACTTCAGAGGCAAGCTCCACATCTGTGACTTCCAGTTCTCCAGCCTGGGACAGGGGAAACTGCCACTGGAGGAGCAGAACTCACAGTTCCTTACTGAGTGGAGGTTCTTCCTGATGCATGTATTGCTCAACTGCAGGGCCAACCCCAAACACCACGAAGATTCTCAGGTTCTGGGCCTGGGTGTTTAGAGTCCTGAAGCTCAGGAAGGGATCCTGTTATAGAGTCTAGGTGTTTCACGGTTCTGTTACCAGTGTCTAGTAACAAACTACAGGCACTCCAGGGACCCTGAGAGCCAGCGCAGCAAGGGCCATCTGGCCACACAACAGGGTTCTCAGATCAGACCTAGAAGGACCCCCTTTTCAGACAACAAAAAGAAAATCCCGCAGCTGTCAAGGGGCCATTCGGTAACTTTCCCGGCCTACTGACAGGCCCACAAAAGCAGAAGGAAGTGTGGGATGGGAGGGCACACAGGACGCCCTGCGCGCTACTCTCGCTGCCGCCCCAGGTAGCTGCAGATTTCTGCAGACGGTGCCCCCACTACGTACACCTTCTTAGAGTGTGGGCCAACGCTTAGTCCAGGACAAGAGGGCACTCAAGGACAGGCAGGCACTGAGGGTCGCCTGCGTCTGAGGTTCCTGGGCTGGCCTGGAGTGACCCACACGACCAGCCTCCCCCCCC
>CABHPP010069059.1:0-10939 GCA_902168425.1 Peromyscus attwateri | reverse complement strand
GAGAGAGAGAGAGTCTGCTGAGCTGTGAGCAGTAGACTAGGACACACAATTTTCCCCAAGAAGCATCAGTATTGTGGTTGTGAATCTGAGAGGATCTCTGCCCCTCCAAGGTCCAGATGGTGTCTAGGGAAAGTCTGGGCAGAAGGAACTAATGACCACTCACTGGACATTGTATGGAATTTGGTTCCTCGCAGCCCTTGGTCTTGCCTGGGTCATTTTTCTTATCTCTCTTGCATGACATTATCTAGCTCATCTGCCATATTATCATCTACTGTCTTCTACTCCATGCAGACTGAGGCCTGGCTAGGATAGCCTGGTCGATCCCACTGTCTGACAGATGGACCCCTGCATGAGAAAGAAAGGAGAAGGGGGCTCTGTTTCTGCCCACAGGAAGAGCAGGAGGAGCAGGACAAGGCAGCTAGGCAGGAGTTGAAGGTTACAGGCCTGCGGCTCACCCAGCAGGGTTTATGGACTTAGTGCCAGGTAACCGCAGCCTCCCACATTCAAACGGTCCCGGCCTCTGTTCTCGGAGAGCCAGGGAAAACAGTTATTTGGAAAAGTTGTTTTCTTTCGTGCTGGGCTCCTCACTGTCATCACGGCAGACCATGAGCATGGTCCTTCTGAGCCTGACTAGCCCCCTTTAAGGATGCTAGAAGGAAGCAAGCCACTTTGGAAGCGTGAGGACCACATTGAACAGTCGCAAGGCAGCACAGATTAATGCCCAGCCCGCAGTAAGCAGTTAGGGTGCTGGGAGATTTCCAAGTACTTCACAGTAAACGCTCCTGCCCAATTAGCATGCATAATGTGCAAAGTGACGCTGTTCCTGGCTTGCCCTCCTCAGAGATCCTCTCCGGCACATGTCCTGTCCCACAGTGGGTACTCAGGAAGTATTACTACAGAGTCGGGAGGCTGCCAACTCTGCTAAGTGGTTAGAAAACTTCATCCCAGGCACTCTTTGCTCACATGCACTGTGTAGTGAGTAGCATTGTGCTTTTCTGCTTTGATCTCTAGACCTCCTTCCTGTATATCCAAAGTTATGGATTTTCTTCCTGGCTGTTAAAGAATGTAAATGGAATTCTAAGGGCTTAAAAGTCACCAAGGACTCAGTCCTGGGGAGAGCCCTGCCCAACCTGAAAAATTTATGAAGAGAACACCTTGGGTTCTCTTGTCAGTGGCTTCAGCATCAGAAAACCAAAGGTTCGTTGTTGTTAGTGTTGGTTGGAGAGCTGGAGCTAGCTAGCTGCCTTTGAAAAGCTAAAAATCAGACTCCTCCCTTGGCTAGGTTGGAATTGGGGTGGGTGCAATGTAGCCCTAGGGCCAAAAGAGGGCGCCCTCAGACAAGCGTGCCGCCACCGCAGTGGGAGCCAGGGGTCCTTGCACTTGTGGCAGCTGTATTTTTTATTTCTTTCTTTCTTTTCCTTTCTTTCTCTGGATGCTTTGTGCTCTCTGCAGGGAGCAGAGAGGGTTTCCCCACTCCATGCCAAAGACAATCGTGTGAAAGTGTAATTAATTAAGCTGACTTCACATGTTCAATACCAAATCTCAGGGATAGTGTCGTGTCCACAAAACATTTTAACGGACTTGAATCGTTGATGGCCTGAAGTCTGTGAACAAATACGGTGCCACCCTCGGACAGTCTACACATGCCGTGAAGAGTCAGTGTCTCTCTCATTCACATATTGACTGGGTGTAGAAGATGGTCACACTGAGACGACTGGCTGTTATTTTATGTCTTTGAGGAATGTTTCCGTCTCGGCTGCATTAATCGGAGTTACTTTTGCGTAAATACAACCTCTACAGCCTACATCTTAATTAAAAATAAAATGGTGCAATCATCAAGTTGGAATACTTTAAAATCCTTGTTTTCGTTTTACAAACTTCCTTGGGGTGAGTATATTTTCTTCCCTGCACTTTTTTTCTCCCTTCTTTTATTTTTTTTAATTTTTAATTTATTTTTATTTTACGAGCATTGGTGTTTTGTCTGCGTGTATGTTTGTGTGAGGGTGTTGGATCCTCTGGAACTGGAGTTACAGACAGGTGTGAGCTGCCATGTGGGTGCTGGGAATTGAACCTGGGTCCTCTGGAAGAATAGCCAGTGCTTTTAACCACTGAGGTATCTCTCCAGCTCCTTCCCTGCACTTTTCATTCTCAATCCTTCATGGGAGAGTGGACAAACTCAAGGAGCCCTTTTGGGAAACAGCATGCTTATGTGCGGAACCATGGTGTGCGAGCCAGTGTTAAAAATTTCTCCTACAGAATAACTCACACAAATACCCTAAGATGTGGTGTGAAAATCACTGCAGAACTGTGTGCAGAAGAAAAAAAAATACTAAAACCATGATACATCAATAATGGAGTGATAAAAGAAGTTATTAGCCAAGCAAATGATAGACATATAGGAGCATTTAAGAGGAGAGGAAATGGAATCTTTAGCGCAGTATGTATGGAAACATCTCATGACTGCTTTAGGAATCACTGTGTGTTAAGGACATGGAAAGAAATCTGAAGAAGTGAATTCCTCAAGGAAGTGGGATGGATGGGTGAGGAGAACTTGCCTTTATTACTCTCCCGGTCTCCAGCCCTGAGAAGTCTGCTGCCTCTTCCTTCCGGATGTCCTGATTCTCCTAGTCTCTCTTTGCTCCTCTGCAGGTCCCCGCCACCTGAAGAATTCTCCCAGGGCTCTCTTGCCTGCTCCCCTCTCAGTTTCTCATCTGAGCTTCCCAGAGGAAGTCAGCACAGTGGCTAGAACTTTGAATCCTACCCCAAACAATTCTCTTTTCTCTCATCTCTCCAGTAACTCTGGATTCTGGCTCTTTCTTTAAGGCTCTACCCTGGTTTCTATTCCTTTAGTCACTCTTTGAAGTGTGGCAGCCCCAGGCACCCATCTTAGTGAGTCTTTATTAATACACACGTTCTCTCTGAGTGCCCTTGTCTCTGGGGTGGCCCAGAGACAGCCATGTCTCCCAGATTCTGTCCTGGCCCCTACCCTAGTCCCCCAGAATCACAGTTTCCACCTACCTCCCAGGAGCCTCTCTAGGCAGATCTAAGAAGGGTATTAAAATACTGTAGTCACCAAGGACTCATTCCTGAAGGGGAGGGGGAGCTCTGCCCAACCTGAAAATACCCCACTGGCCTCCCCTTCTTGCCCTATCCTCTTGATTGATGGCAGTTCAGTGCTTGCAAAGTCACTCTTGGAACAGATGTGACCACATTTCCTGTCTCTGACTACTCACAGGCATCTGGTCAGGATGCTACCGATCACATAGCTCTGTCTGTCGTCATTGTCATAGCTCAGGTCAGTGAATTCCCGACTTCTCCTCCTCCTCCTCCTCTTCCTCTTCTCTCATCCACAGCACTGCCAGCCTTTCCTTGTAAACCACAGATCTGATTGTGCCTTACCCTTGATCAACTAACCTCCACTGTTAGTTATCCTTGCCTAGAGGCCCAGCCCGAATTTTGCAGCGTGGCTTGAATGAACACAGCAGCTTTTATTTATTCAAGCAACAGACTAGGTACCAGAGGTGAGTGAGGCCTTAGAGATCAGCTGTGGTCCTTGTTCTGAGAGGACCACACTGTAGCAGGGCTACACACACACACACACACACACACACACACACACACTTTCACACACTGACACACATGCTTTATCATCAAAGGACACACACACAAAACCCAGCAGATTGAGTTTGGAGGACATTCACTTCACTATCAAGGGACCAAGCAGGAATAAAGAGCAAGACTGACAGGCAAGACTCCTTGAAGAGTAATATGCAAGCCAAGGCCAGAAGGAAAAGAAGGGGTAGGGTGCAGAGAGCCACATCCATGGCATTGATGTGTACTGTCTCCTGAGGGGTGGGGGCTTCTTTTGACTGCACTACTCACAGTGGGGAGCCTCCTGGACATTTGGGTTGCCAATGGCTGGCACATAGTAAGTTAAAACCTATAAGACAGGCTGGAGAGACGACTCAGCAGCTAAGAGCACTGACTGCTCTTCCAGAGGTCCTGAGTGCAATTCCCAGCACCCACATGGTGGCTCACAACCATCTATAATGGGATCTGATGCCCTCTCCTGGCATGAAGGCATACATGCAGATAGAGCACTCATACCTAAAAAAAAAACCACATACATAAATAAAACTTTTCCCAAAAAAACCTATAAGATGGGAAACTGGATGGATACATGGAAGGATGGACACATGTATGCATGGGTAGAAAAATGTTAGCTGAGAAGTATGGTGTCTTTTAGGAACAGTTACAAAACCAACAGGAAAGCCTTGAGACAGACAGTATTGGCTGGTGTGTGTGCAAGATGGCTAAAATGAGTTCTCAGGCTCTCTACCACTTTGGTTAACCACCTTTTTTTTTTTTTTGACATGAGTATGCACTTCACAAATGGAAGCTTTTTTTAAAAAAGATTTAATTTATTTATTATGTATACAGTGTTCTGTCTGCATGTATGCTTGCAAACCAGAAGAGGGTGCCAGATCTCATTACAGATGGTTGTGAGCCACCATGTGGTTGCTGGGAATTGAACTCAGGACCTCTGGAAGAGCAGCCAGTGCTCTTAACTGCTGAGCTATCTCTCCAGCTCCTAGAAGCATTTTTGTATTTGTCTTCAAGGAACAGCTCTTACTTGGACCCATGGGTAACTGTTTGTTGTTTGTTTGTTTTTTTGTTTGTTTGTTTTTAGCAGAACAGAGAGAAGCAGCATACATAGCAGCTAAGCGCCCAATTTCCTGCAGTTAAATCAAATGCTGGCCTAATCTTTTACCCAGATCCTGGGAAACCTCACAAGGCTCCAGTTGCTTTGTCTATGAAGCATGCTCGGCTATCTCTGCTTGCAGGGGCTTGCTGGGAGGACTCGGGACACATGAGGAGAGCTGGCCTAGCATTTGGGACAAAGTAAAGTCTCAAAAGCCAGCCAGGCTGTAGTAGGGGACTGGTATTTCTTTAAGCTTGGCCCATCTCAGTGCCTCTGCATGGCTTTCGGAAGGAATGGCCACCAGTGACAACAGGCACATGTACTTAGAGCTGGTTTTGCTGGTCAAAGAGGGGAGTTTTCTTGGCTTTAGAGCCCCCTTTGACTGCTCTGTCTCTGAAAAGGGCTGAGGACATCAACGCTAACTGGACATGTCATCTCATCAGCAAGGTGCAGGGAACTTGCTCATGAGCCAGCTGCTAAAAACCAGGGCCCTGGGCTCCCTGTAGAACATGGCTGCTGCTTCTTGTATCCAGGCTATTAGGTGGCTAAAAACACCTTGGCTATCATCCATCTTTCTTAGGCCATCTTCAAAGTGGGGGACACTTTGTCCCTCAGACTTCTCTAGCCTTACCCTCCCTGACCCTTTCAGAGGTGATGGGAGAAAGGAGCCGGAGTCCCTCTGCCTCTCTAAGAGAGAAGAACTTGCCCCCCAGAAGGTCCTTCAGCACCCTTGCTCCGGGTCTCAGCCCTTTGCTTGCCTTGGTCTGCCCATTCCCTTGCCTTTATGACTCAAACTGGGGCTTTTGGTCTCTCTTGGCTGTGTTGGGGCTGAGGGCGGCTCCTTGGCTGACCAACTCTTTCTGGCTGTGGGCCTTCGCCTCCCTACCCAGGAGGTCTGCCCCTGACCCCACTGTGGGGTCACTCCACAGTGGCCTCTGGCTCACTTCATGTGGGAACAGTATCAGAGTACACCCACTCACCAGCTGATGTACTCATTCAACCTCAGCATCCCACCTCCCACCCCCACCCCACCCCCATGAACTAGCATAGCCACGCATGCATAATCCCAACACTCAGGAGGTGCAAAGGTAATCCTTTGCTACAGGTGAGTCTGAGATCCACTGGGGATACATGAGACACTGTCTCAAAAATAAATTTTTTTTTAAGTTATCTCTAATATACTTACAACAGTCCAGTAGTAGGTGGGTAACAATATAATCACTTTAAAATGGTATTTTCTGCTAGAAGATTTTTGTTGTTGTTGTTAGGTTTACCATGCTTAAGACAAGACTCAACTCACAGTAGGGTCTCTATAAACGCTCATTGAATGAATGAAACCTTCGTGGAGCTCCAGTCTTAAATGGACTGGGAATTCTTTTTATTTCTTCTTCTTTTTTAAATTGGTGCTGGGGGTTCTGGGAGTCCATCCCAGAGACTTGTACACATTAGGCAAATGCTGTACCACTGAGCTGCACCCCAATCCTAGGTACATGAATTCTCGACACATGCTTGTGGAGCCCCCCAGGTGTGTGGAAAGTGTGAATGCAGCAGGCATCTCTGTACCCCACCGGGAGCTTACAACCGAGGAGACCCATATTGAGAGTGTGCACTTCAATGCTGCAAACAAATAGTACCAGCAAGGCTTGAAAGCATATTGAAATGGCAAGTGTTTCCAAGTTCCTCCGGGTGGGGTCCTGCAAAGGAGTTAGCTGAGTCCAGAGTGTGGTAAGAATGGGTTCTGAAGGGAGAGGCTGAGTGAGGAGAAGGTCAGTCGAGGAGGGGGCAGGCATTGCCAATAGAAAGACTTTTCCAGTTGGGAAGTGTTTCCACGCCATGATTTTATTGTCTTTCTGAAGCAGGGAGTAAAATCAGAAGGGGAGAATGCCAACTCCCATTCTTCATCTTGGGGAAGGCTTGGAGAGAGGTGTGGCAGGAAAGGATGAGTCAGTGGCTGGGAAGGGAGAGAGCAAGAGTGTCTGAAGAGATGGGGGGGTAGGGACTTGATTGGGTGTAATTACCTTTTTCACCGTGGAAAACTGGGGAAGGAGAGCCAAAAGGTCAAGGCAGAGAGTGAAGAGATACAGGATGACGACAGGAGTTGGAAGCCAAGAGGTGATTGCCTGTGTGTGACCCGGAGACAATGGGAAAGGTCCAGGGGCCAAAAAGAGCTGAGAAGACATGTCCAATTGCCTTCTTCCCACACAGACATCTCTTCATGGCACCCTTCTCACCCCATATTTTCATCGTAAGAGGCAGGAATTCTAAGAAACCTTTCAAGAGACGGAGGCGTGAATGGGCCAGGAAGTGATTAAGACATGAATAAGGCTTTGGAAGAAGGCAAGGAGATGCTGAAGGGTTGAGCTGATGAGGGAGGTGAGAGGAGGCAAGGAAGACGTGGGAAGGATGAGGTTCCAGGTCAAAGATGATGCTACAAAATCTGGCACACATCACAGATGGAGGCTGGGAAACGAAGAGATGGGTCAGAAAAAAGTAAAAGACCCATCCCGAGCAGGCTTAGGAACCAGGAAGCAAATAGCCAGAGCTCTGAGATCTTCCTGTGGACTTTGTCTGACTGCACAACCCAAAGACAGATGCGTAAATCCCAGGGAAGCAGAAATAAAAATGAGCCTAGGCCCCGGTGGACCCGGGTGGGAAAGGACGTGACTGAGCAAGGTTCCCCTTTTCCTACAATTTGGTGGTTCCTTTGTGGTTTCTGTTTGTGCATGGAATGTGATAAAAGTCCGATTTTGTTGACTGAAGCTCAGCGGGAACCTCAACTCCATGGTCCTAATATAGAGGACTGGCTCTCTAGTGACATCATGGGGCCTGGAGATGCCCCCAAGAGGCCATGGAACTGTAATATCACTGATGATCTGAGGGGCATGTCAGACAAATGCCATCTTCTCAATACTTGGTCCTGATCCTTAGAGAATCCTATGATGCCTTGTGTAGTGTAGTTTTCATGAGGCCCCTAGCAGCATGGCATCAGTGAAGCATCTGGAAAGCGTGGTGTGCTACATGAGACTGGCCAACATCAATCACTCATTCATCAGTTGGCCCATCTGTCTGTGCATCCTCTGGCTTGTCTTCCAAAAACATGGCCGTTAAGCTGAGCTATGGCATACAGAGTGGCATATAAAGATGCCTACGTGGCTGATAAGCCAAGCCAAGCTCAAGCCAAGGAAAGAAACAGAACAAATCTACATTCTGTTGCAAAGTGGAGCCACCTGCTGGGTAACTTGTAAAGAATGAAGGTTTATTTAGCTGGACGCCCAAGGTTAAGAGGTCACATTGAGTGGGGACTCTCCTCTCTCCTCAGAGTTATTGGCAGCACAAGGCATCAGATGGCAAGAGAGACACATTACAGAGTCAGGGTAGACCTACCCTGAGGTTAGTGAGGTTGCTCAGACCCTAGAGGTTTTTGCTGCCTTGCCTGATGACCTGAGTTCAGTTCCCAGGACCTACATGGTACAAGGAAAGAATTAACTATTGCAAGTTTCCCTCCGACCTCTACCCATGTGACATGGCATGTGTTAGGATGCACGTATGGACATGTGCACACATATAAATAAGCAAATAAATGTAAAAACTGAAAAAGAAGAACCCTACCCTGGCGGCAAGGGTGTAGCCCAGTTGGTAGAGTGCTTTCCTGATATGTATGAGGTCCTGGGTTCACCTAACCTGGGTGAGGGGGCATATGCCTGTATCCCAGTCAGGATCAGATATTCAAAGTCATTTTCCTTGGATACATAGTGAGTTTGAGAACAATCTGCATTAGAAACTATATAAACACACACACACACACACACACACACACACACTTTGAAGATCTACCTTGGAGATGACTCATCATTCTATGAGGCTGTTCAAGGCCCTCATGACCCAGCCACCTCCCCTAGGGGCTTCCTGGTCCCACCTCTGAATAGCTTACAATGGGGATGATGTTTCAGAATGAGAGTTGGAGACATTCGGGCTACAGCTGCTACCACCCTCTAGTCCCTCACGGCCTGAAGGGACAAAGAAGAGGGAGAACACAATAGGTAGTCTTATCTACCAACAGATATGGCGGACTTGGGAACCCTGAGGAGCCCAGGCTCTGGGTTCCACCCTCCAGCTTTCACCTTATTCATGCTTCAGAAAGAAATGGAGATGGCACCACAGCTGGCCTGCTGGTGGCTGTCTGCGTCCAGCTCTCCCACTCTTTCCCTTTCCTGACTTTTCCAACCCAGTGGCCCCTCTGGCCCCGCTCCCACTGACTTGGGATGCCACAGAGGGCCACCCACCCACTCGTGCTCACAAAAGCAGGCCTGTCTGGATCTGAGCAGGGTAACACATGGGGACAGGCCTGGGAGCCACACCGCTCTCCTCTGGGGAAGCTAGGTCTAGTCAGGAGGGAAGAAGAAGAGGCTGTGCTTTGTTACAATCTTCCAGCCTGGACAGAGGCAGCCACAACCAGGAGGAAGCCTGGGTCCAAGTAGGGCTGTGTGATGGGACATGCCACTGCCCAAGTCAAATTAGGTCCAAAGAACCTGACCTAACTAAACTACCCTCTAAGCCTTTGTGGTAAACCAGTTCAAAACATTTATTTTTCCATTGGAAAGTGGTGCCCTTGTGTCCTAGATCCGTGGTTCTCAACCTGTGGGCTGCAACCCCTTTGGGAGTCAAAGGACCCTTTCACCAAGGTCACATATCAGATATCCTGCATATCAGATATTTACATTACAGTTTCATAACAGTAGCAAAATTACAGTTATGAAGTAACAATAAAAATAATGTTTTGGTTGGGGGTCACCACAACATGAAGAACTGAATTAAAGGGTCGCAGCGTTAGGAAGGTTGAGAACCACTGATCTAGATATTAAGTGGAAGAGAAGACGTGGGCACTGACAACTGGCATTTGTCAAGTCTCAGTGGCTGTGACTTACAGCATGGCCTTGGAGTGGCTGCTCTGGGCTTCCCTGTTCTGTCAGTGAGCCAGCCTGTGAAAGCTGTTGTGAACAAGAGACCTGGCTAGACCCAGCAAGAGAATAAAGCTGGAATCATGCTTAGAGACGTGGACTTCAATGTGAGGCTTCCTGGATTTAAAGCCACAAAGTTGGCCGACTGCTCTCAGCTAGAGTCACCTCACCTACAGATGTAAGCAACCATAACTCCTTCCCTTCGTGTTTGTGACCCGGGGAGAGGGAAGCCGCCATCCCGGAGGCTGGCTCATAAGTAAAGCGTACATTGTAGAACCTCATCTTGTAGCTGTTATTTTTGTTATTAGGATTATCCAGGATGAATAAGACAGCCTCTGTGTCTTTGAGAGTGGATGAGACATTAAATCACCAACACCGTGTCAGGCTCTGCTAAGTGCCACGAGGCTAGTACCAGGAGCTGAGGATACGGGGTAGGGAGCTTTTGTGGGAAAATGAGGTGTCTCTTCCAGAAGGACAAACAGGCTTTGCACATGTGGGAAGAGAATAAAGGAATCACTTGAACAAAGGCCCATGGGAAAGCAGAGGGCATCTCCCCAGCCTGAGGCCACTGAGTGGCAGGATGTCCAGGGTTAGCGTGAGTTTGAAATTAGCTCATAAAAGACCTCACATGACGTCATTCCAATACGCTTAGACTGTGCAGCAAGTAAACCAAAGTGAGGCTGGTGTAGATATTTTTTGAGAAGAAAGTTTGGAAAATGCTTCTGGAAAGGTTACAAGACAGTCTGGTGGAGGGTTCAACGGCAGGCAGAAGCCATACAGAGCCAGCAGCCCCTTCTATTTCTCTTTGAAAACATCACCCGTCTTCCAGCTCCTGATCAGTGTCTGTCTTTTCTCTGTGTGTGCTTATCTGAAGGCACATGTACATATGTGTCTGGAGGTCAGAGGACAACCTCGGAAGTCACCCTCAGGAATGTCACCCACCTCCTTTGAGACAGAGTCTCCTATTGGCCCGGAGCTCAGTGATTTGGTTAGGCTGGCTGACCGCCAAGCACCAGGGATCCTCCACCTCCTCAATGCTGGGATTCTAAGAATGTATATCCACACCTAGCATTTTTGTGAGGGTTCTGGAGATTGAACTCAAGTCCTCATGCATGTGAGGCAAGCACTTTATTATAGTGGTATTCTATTTGTACTGAAATGTGATTTTATTTGTATGTTAATAAATAAAGTTGCTTAGGGGTCAGAGCTATTAGCAAGCCATAGCGAAAGCCAGGGCGGTGGTGGTGCACGCCTTTAATCCCAGCACTTGGTAAGCAGA